>SSNP01000030.1:227964-345464 GCA_006937955.1 Pachypanchax playfairii | reverse complement strand
ACCTGTAATCTAATACTGCTCAGAAACAAAGCAGCAATATGCAGAAAGAACCACGTAGAAATCCTCTTTACTGAATGTCTCACTCTCAACACGCAGAGTTCTAAGCTCTTTTCTTTCTCTGCTCTGCTCTGATCTGACTATCCGTAACATTCGTTCACGATGACGCTGAGACTGACTGAGTTTGATCAGCAGAACTTGAAGCCCGTGGAACCGATTTCAGCTCAAACACATTCAGCTGTTCTCAACAAAACTGGTTCTTGTCAGGTTCAGTGTTTGTGTGTGCTGTGTATTCTGTGTCGGGTGAGTCTTCTCTCTGCAGTGAGGATCTACGCTGGAGCGTGAGGCAGATTGACTACACCTGGTGGCGATCAGCGCTGATGAGGAGCAGGGTGCTACTTAAGCCAGAGGCAGACCTTCATTCATCGCCTGGTTGTTGACCTGAATGGTAGCTCCCGTGTGCCGATTCCTTGTGATTATTTCTAGTGATTCAGTGAAACGTTCCTGAGATTTGTGTACTGTTTATGAAGACTGTGGATCTTCGTTTGTATGACTCTTCGTGTTCTCTCCAGGATTATTCACCCTGCTCCTTGTGTTCCGAGGATTTCTTCGTGTCCAGTGTCTGATTGCCTGGAACCCTGTCTGTCTCCCTCCAGCCTCCTCACCCGACCTTGGACTCACCACCTCCCTGCACAGCACCGCACTGGACCTGCCCTCCCTTCAAGTTCAGCTACCTGCATCATCCCGTGAGTTAACCTCACCAGTTCTCGCAAGATCACCTGAACCTTTCAGTCTAGATCTGGAACTAACAAACATTTCTATTACAGTGCTGAGACCTCCCCAGACGCACCAGACTCCAGAGCACATTATCACTTTGTACAGCACTGTAAATAAATCCTTCACTTTTGCACCTGAGTACTGTCTGTGTCTGAGTTCCTGCAATGTGGGTCACAAAACTAACTGAGCCCGTGACAGTTCTGTTCACATCTTCTCTTCTCCTGATTTGATTTCTCATTCTGAAAGAAACAAACACTGACAGAAATGACAGATTCTTGATCTGATTCTTTAACATGGTTTGATATTGCTTTGTTTACATTCCTGTTCCTTCTTTTTGTCACTTTTGGTTACTGCATAAGTGCATAGGACCTGGTCTGATATTTCTCTAAATTGTGCCATAAGACTCCCTGATTCTGGGATATTTGAGGCTTTAATAATAGCAGTTTGTTCATCCCAATTTTTATGGAAAATTGGCTACTGGACCCAAGTGCAATATTAACGGAAATAAAGTAGTAGAATAACACAACAATTGCATGTCAGATCCACTTTAAACTTTTATGACTCTGGAGTTACCTACTTTTGCCTTATATGGATAGAATGCCTCCTTGTCCAGACCACCATTGTCCATAACATACTGGAAGGCCTGGTCCATCTGACCCCCTTTACAGCCATAATTGCCCTGGACTCCTGAACAGTCGATCAGGTTCTGTGCGCTCAGCGGCACCAGTGTGTGCGTCTTCCTGAACAGCTGTCCCTCCAATGCTCCGGTGGCACTGAAAGCCCAGCTGGAGTTACAGTCACTCTGAAATAACATGAAAGATTGTCTTCGAAGGTTAAAGGAGAAATATTGTGCTTTTAAATTCTTCTGTTTTACATCTACATCCTTTAAAGCTGGAGTGCGTAACTTCTGTAACTTCTGTCGCCCCCTAGCGGAATTTTTGCGTCATTACAACAATAAAGCTGGCGCTTCCATATGACGTAAGCCCAGCTGCCACCGCTTTATCTCTGCCGTTGTTATTCCAACCGGTATCTGTATTAATCAAGCTTCAAATTCAGTCTGTTTACTTTACCTGGCTCTATATTTGTTTCAATAAATATCATTTCATTGTTGAAAAAATCAAGAGAAACCAGTAAAATATAAAAATACTGGTAAAAAAACCTTCAGAGTTCAGGTTGGATTGTTTACAGGTTTGATTGTTCACTTTAATCTACATTTAACAGTTTGGTGTTGAAATTTATTAGTCAGCTGTTGGGGCCACAATGATCTATTTGTCTTATTCAGTGAATTTTTTCAGTTTTGACACGATGCAGAATCCTGCAATCAGCTGCACTGATCTGACTGACTGAAAAACCGTCACACTGGCAAACTGACAGACACAAACTGACACAGATAGAGACAGAATCAGCTGATCAGCTGGAACTTCGGCGCTCTGGGTTTCATCTGGTGCGCATTTTATATTTTGACAGTGTGTGCGGACCTGCGGACCACTTATGCACCCCTGAACATCAGCCAGATCTCTTCTCTCCACCGAGGAAAAGCGACGCCGATACAAATTCGCGTTTGCCTTCTCCTTCGGTCACTTTCCTTCTTAGCCAATAGTTCCTCTGCCGAACGTCCAGGAATTATTATTTTTTTTCGTGGTAGGATCCACTTCCCGATAAGTGTCTCTCGGCTGTTTATTTGGATTCTCCGCCATGTCGACCTTCACGTTCTGCCGGCTGCTACGAGACGCTGCGTTCTATTTCTTATTATTTTTCTTGTTGTGACATAAAAGACGTAATTTCATGTGCGACAGCGCGGGAATGTCGCAAGTCGACACGCAAAGTAAAAATTATATATATTGAAAAATACCATGAGATGTTTGAGGAGCCGATCGGCTTAATCTGCATTGTGTCATCTCCTCTGATAGTGGCTTGGCTGAAACGGACATCCACGGACATGTAAAAGTTACGCACTCCAGCTTTAATTGTGGTTTAGTGGAACAGCAGTTATTAGGTCTGATTTTTTTCTTCTACCCCTGACCAGACAGGGTCTGTGTCCAAATTCAGGGTCTGCATTCTTTCAAGGTAGTTTTTTAAAGATGTTACGTCACATGGGGAGGGGCTGAAGGGACGGTACGCCCCCGGCCCGGACATCAGAGGGGCCCGGCCCAGATGTAAGTATGATGTGAGAGACAGGCCTCTTCCACATCTGAAAAAAACTGGTGAAAACAGGTGAGAACATGGGCCCTTTTATAATTCACACTCAGCAGAGGATGAAGTTTGGGCCCAGGCCATGCGACGCCACTGGCAAAAAGTAAGAAACCACCTCATCCTTCAACTGATCAGCCGAGCTGCACGTGATGGGGCATTCAAACGTACTTAGGAAAACTCAATGCTGAACAAATAGACCTTCAGACATTCATAAAAATTGAACAAATACAAGAGAAACTAAACGAGGATCAACATCAGAACTGGCAACTCAACAGAAACATCGGCTGGGGGGGGGGTTGGTGGCTGAGAGCGGATGATTTTTTCTACATGAACTTCGGGATTTGGATTTGACAACAAGGTTTAATTCTTACATATTGTAGCTTTAACAAGGGCACCGAATGGAAGCTGTCTCCGTTCTGTGCTGTTTCACGGCGATCCTGCAGCCAGTGTGAACCAGGCTTAACTCTCAGTATTTAACAGTAAATATTTAGTTATAGTTACTAAAGATACCTGAGACTATGCACAAATTGCAGAGAGAAGAGCTCACAGTACCTGGTTCATTACAGGTGTTACGTAGCCTTGTGCTGTCCAGTTTACATTAGATGGGATCTTCAGCAAGGTGGATTTCTTGAACAGGGAGCCTTTAATCCCGTTTGCTTTGTGTTCATAGCCATTCACAATTCGCCTGAACTCATTAGAGGTCTGTAGGAAGAATGTTTGATTTTTCAGTTTGCTGTGATTCATTACTGTAACGTCTTTTTTTTGAAAGAGAAACAAAAATCTGTAGTTATGGGGATTCAAAGGGATATGTGCATAGACCACTATTTTATATAATGAATACAGATTAAAGCCCTAATATCCGACGTAATCCAGGTCTGTGTCATGAAATTTTGGTCTCACCAGGTCTCCAAACTGGTTCATGCCTAGAGTGTAGGTGTGTTTGCCCATGGAATATTCCAGGTTGTGCCTCTTAACTACCTTCAGGTTCTTCTCCCACACCAGTCGCCTCCTGCCTTCCTCTCTCTGCAGGAAATAAAAACAAAGTTTCTACCTGCAGCTCCTGGTCAATTACAGGCTGTGTCCAGCACCAAAAGGTCACACAAGAGAATACATCCATATACATAAGCACGCATAAACTTATGTGAGTAAACAGAAGAATACAGTGGACACATTTGGGTGGATGGATGAAGGGGAAAACATTCCTCTCCCCTTATGAGGCCCAGCTTGAGAGGGCGGAGAGAAAAGACCCAAAAGGCCAAATGCTGCATTAACACAATGCTTTTAGCATGTGAACAAACAAAGAACCAAATGAGGAAGGTCTAAATTAACAAAGAAAGATCTGAGCCACTATCACAGTCCTCATTATAGGTTCTGTTTGAACACGGTAACATAAGAAAAGCTCGACTATGTTGAACTTGTATCAAGGTGCATCTTTCACAACGTCAGAAGGAAATAACTCAGTCCCTCACCTTATTATAGATTTTATTGTGCTGGTTCTTCCACAGGTTCCAGTTCTGGTCCAGATTTGGGTCTGGATGGGGGCCCGAGTGGACCACATTCAGACATAACATCAACACAACTACAGGCAGCATCACTGTCGTTTGTTACTGAAAAACAACAAGTAAACAACTTCATGTTGCTGGTCAATAAGTGATGCTTTATTACAGGAAGGAAAGTGACGCTGGAAATTCTTTATCAGCATTTCTCCATCCTGGTGCCTGTCTGTACTTCATAAGGACAAAGTTTAAAAAATTTTTTTTTTGTCTACTTCTCATTTTATTTGATAATTTAATGAGTCAGGGGGTCTGAGGAGCATTTCTAAACCATTACCTCTTTTATCAAATAGGTAGAAGAAGATGGATGAATAATAATATTGATATATACTTTATTAATCCCTCTTGTGGAAATTAGTTTTCTGTGTTTCTGTGAGGAGCAGAGGACAGCTATTTTGTACAGCACCTGGGGGGCAGTTGCAGGGTTCAGTATCTTGCTCAAGGATATTTCGACACAGCATCTGTCGGGACTCAGGATTGAGCTCCGGCCTCCCAATTGGAGAAAGACCTCCTTCCCAATTAGACTATGGCCACCCGCATCATATTCTCATATTCCAATAATATTTTTCTTGCAATCAGATGAGTTATAAACTGTCTCTGTGTTTAGGTTTAACTCCAGTTTATAATAAATCGTAGTCAAAATATCTGGTACATTTAAAGCTGATTACAAAACATTGTGAAATATAAAAATCTGACATATTAAAAAATATAACCCTAAATGTGTGGTCCTGTGTGTGGTTTTTGTTTAGCTGTTGGGTCAAGACTAAAGACCTGGTATTATTTCAGCTCACTAAAGTGTGCAACACAAACCCAGAGACCTCAAAAAAGATTCATCATAATTGTCAGATCTTTAGATAATGCTGTTTATGATAATAAATACCAGATGTTTTTTTTATTTAAAAGATTTTAGATAAATACAACATAAACAAGCACTGTGTGAAGAATTATTTAAAGACAAAAGTTACAAAAAGATACTCGGTTTTTAAATTTTGTACTTACTGTAAATGTTGCTGGAGATGAAGCAGAAGATAGTTTCTTTTTTGCCCGTGCGAAGGATGTTTATAAGGACTTGTTGGGTGACAAGATAAAATCTGGAGCTATTTGATTGGGCCTGATCATAGGTGGGTCCAGGAAAACCATATAAACAAGAAACAATTTGGTTGCCTCAAAGGAGGTGGAGACAGAAGGAGAATACTTTCTTTTTTACAGGATTATTTAAGTCAACATTTGAAGCTCCTTTATTAAGGTTTTTAAAAACAGTTTTTGATTTCAGCACATATTTTTACTGTCAGTCACACATGTGTTTGACACCTGCTAGGAATCAAAAGTTAGAAAAGGACGTATTTTTAAAACCAGAAAGCTCTTTTGGCTTATACTCATTTACAACATTGCTCAGCTTTTAGGTTTGTAGACTGAATTAAAGCCACTGAAATAAACAGCAAACAGAGGAAAGATGTAATTATCTTTAACAGATCTGGGATGTGAAACTGATTTCAGTATCGTAAACTTTAAAACATAATTTGATATTAGAGGTCTTGATATGAACGTTAACATACAAGTGGTGACTTTGATGTCTGTGGTCAAGAAATCCTTTGAAAGGCTGGTGTTAAACCACAGGACCCTGCTGGACCCCCTGCAGGACTAAAGGACTAACAGGTCAGTGGATGATGCAGTCAGTCAACATGGAGCTGCATTACATCCTGTAACACGTCCACACTGCAGGGACGTACATCAGGATGCTGATCATGGACTTCAGCTCAGCATTTAACACCATCCAACCAGAAGTCCTCCTCCCCAACCTGTCCTAGCTCTCTGTCCCAGCCTCCACCTCTCAGGGGATCACAAACTTTCTGACAGACAGGAAGCAGCAGGTGAGGCTGGAGAAAATAACATCCAGCACCTTGACCATCAGCACCGGCGACCCCCAGGGATGTGTCCTGTCCTCCCTGCTATTCTCTCTCCAGTTTCTTATGACATTGTCATTGAGTTTTCCAAACCCACGAAAATCCGTCTTGTACAGCTCCATTGAAAACCATCTATTTTGGTCCAAAAAATGTTCAGACCAATCATGTGTTAGCATTGTACTTTGGGGCAGGTGTTCAGGTATGATTGGCAGCAAGTGCCAGGCAGGTAAAGTAAAACAAACATAGCTGCGCCGGTGGATGTACGCATAAAAGCAGAATCTCTTTTAGGAGAACTAGAGACGATTTCTTCATTGAAAAATGAGCAAAGGTAAGAACTTTGTGCATTTCTTGATAGTAAAGATGTGTTTTGCTTTTCTTAGTGGTAACGATGTGTGTGTTTTACCACCGAATGGATTTGCAAGAGCTTGATTTACTGTGATTGACTAAAGACAAATCATCAAAGGCAGACGCTTGCTAGTGCGTCCTCCAATTACCTTAAAATATTATACCAGATGTCCCTCCCTTTATAGATGGTTTCAAATGGAGCGGTTCCAGATGTGTCCCCAAATCGAGAACCGGTAGGGCTAGACATAGACCTGGCAGAGCCATGTTATGTTGAGCTGCTCTGTTTGTAAAATCAAGATTCAAACACTCGTAATACTTGTAAAACTGTTCACAATGTCATAACAATATACAGTATATATGTGTGTGTATGAATGTTTGTCTCCCTCTAGCACCTAATAAATGAATAAATAACAAAGATAATAATAATAAAGTAGCTGTTGTAACGTCTGGGTTACGTTCACTGGCTAAGAGGAAGCGGCAGAAACACTTTACCGGACAGTGAATAACTCACAACCACTCAGGTTCTGTGGAGTCCCATAATGTCTGTTCTTTAATAAACACACTCTCTTCAACAACCATATAATGTTAAACGGCTGCTATCTCGCCATACATGAAACAAGCATTGTTCATACAACCCGTAACGTTACTTGAGTTAGGGAGAGAAAGTTCAGTCCATGTGTCCATCTGCAGCACGCTTCTCCCACATTCTGCAAGCGCGGACAGGTAGCAAAAATTTGAAAAATGGGGGAAATTCTAATGATAAGATTGACTTTGAATAAGCTAGGTTTGAAGTGGTAATAAATTGTAGTATTGCTACAAGATTAGTCTAAATTTCCAATATACTGAGAATAAATTCCCTCAAAACTTTTTAAAATATATGCTACAAGTTCTCCTTTAGTAGATAGCACTAATAAGTTACTCGTGAAATGTCACAACTTTAGTTTTTTCATATCGATTGATGCAATTATACATTATACAAGGCATTTCGCCTTTTTCAAAATGGCAGCCTATTTCGGCCATTTTCTGCAATGGGATGTCCCCTCTATTAATATAAACTCATTGGTCCTGCGTAACTTAATCTGTGGTTAGAACCATCTCCACCTTAACACGCTAAACACTGAGACAGCAATGAACTGCAGGACAAGTCTCCATGTTCCAGAAAACTGTTTCACTTTCACATGAACAGTGACGGTTTGCAAAACAGTTTGTTTTTGGCCGGTTTTACTCAAAGTTTGAAACCGGTTGTACCTCAACACAAAGACGTTTTGAATAGATTATCGAAAGTAAATTTAAACCTGTATGCATGTGACAGCTTGATTTGTTGCCTTCAACAACAAAGTTGAGATATGACAAGTTTTAACGGTCTTTTGGGTGTTACCCTTAGTGGTTTGATCAGTCTGTACAGAAGCATGTTGTCAGTTTCCTATATATAAAAATCAGTGTCAGCTCAGAGCTCTACCTGTAGATGTTCAGAGTTGTGGGGGGTTTGTGTAAAGAGGGACTGCATCCTTTGACACAGACTGCCTGACACTTAAAGAGGCTGTTCCATTAAAAACAGTTTTTCTGAGGTTTCTGTTGAATATTTGAGCTCCACAGGTGTTCTTACCTTCATAGTGGGTGAAAACAGGTCAACAACTTCTCTTTCAGTTTTTATCTCTCAAACTATGTAGGTGGCAATAAAATCCGAGTTCTCCCGAGTCCGAATGGCCTGTATCTGTTTCATCACAACTCATTTGTTCGTTAGTATTCATCAGCTCCCGCAGTTGAAACCACACCTAGCATGCTGCTGGCTAAAAGCTGTTAGCATATCACGTAGCAAACAGGAAGAGAGAATGTCTGAGGTTACCATGCACAGCGGGGCAGGAAACAGTATACCTTACTGTCATAGGCTAGTTTGTTAGCCAATCAGAGTCCAGCAAATTCGAACAATGAATATGAACGAGCTGCTGCTCGAGGCCTGACGGAACGAGCCGGAACCACACAAATTTTAATGCAAACAGATTGAAAGGTCTGTTAATCAGTGTTTCCTGACGTTTTTTAGATATAAAATGTTTCATATTACTGATTAATACTTAAGAAATAACCACAAAGTCCTGAAATTTGTATGAAATGGACTCTTTAAATTCTCAGTTTGGTGATAAATCTGTCCACACAGATAAATAATCTATTCTTTATTGTGTGCTGCTAAAACAGCTGATAGAACACATGAATTCCACAGAGTTTTAAACTTTAATTTATTCATGTCAGATGTGTTTTCCACTTTAATTAACCTGGAATATGCTTAATGTGAACAAAAAAATTACTAAATATAGTTTATGATATTCCTTCTGTCTCAGAAGACTTTTATTTGTGTGTCAACAAATCAATGAAAGATCAAACAGGCTGATATTTGAGTGCTTTAAATCTCAGCATCCTGCAACAAGGATTTCAATTTGAAATAGTTTAAAACAAATCATTATCTGGTAACATCAACTGCACATTCTTCATAAATAAGTAAGCTACCAACAACATGGAACCTTGAAACATCAAAGGTGAATTCTAGCTATGTCCAGAGCAGCTGCATTTTTCTTGTTCTAGCTCTCGAGGAGGACAGATTATTTTCTTCACTGTTCCCTCTGCTCTGATAAAATGATAAAAAAAATAAATTAACTGCTTTAACAATCACTGTTTTTAATAAAAATGTTGTTTTTAAAGTCCATCTAGATGTAGCACAAGCTAAACTATGACCTTGCTAGTTTGTCTCATGCAAAATTTGAACCTGCTTCTTTAATAAAAACTGAAGAAAAACACTGAAACACATTTAAAAACAATTATCATGATAGAAATCTTCTAGACGAACAAGAATAAACAACTTTACAAAACTCATCCTAAAGAATGGAAAAATATGTTTCACTTTCACATGAACATTGACGGTTAGTGAACTGTTTGTTTTGGCTGGTTTTACTCAAACATTTGAAACCGGTTGGTTCTCAACATAAAGACATTTTGAATTGATTATTGAAAGAAAATTGAAAGTCACATCTTGATGTGTGAGATAAGACAAGTTTTAACAGTCTTTTGGGTGTTACCGTTAGTGGTTTGATCAGTCTGTACAGAAACTTCTACAGGGTGTGTTGTGTTGTCAGTTTCCTACATAAACACGTATGAATGTCAGCTCAGACCTGAACACTCTGTCAGATGTTCAGGGTTGTGAGGGATTAGTGTCATAAGGGAGTGCATCCTTTGACACAGACTGCTAGTTTGGTGATAAATCAATCCACACAGCTAAAATCTATCTAATCTGATAGAACAGCTGATAGAACACATGACTTCCAAAGAGTTGTTAATGTTTATTTAATCCTGCCAGATGTGTTTTCCACTTTAATGAACCTGGAATATGTTTATTTATTTAGAATTACTCTCCCCTTGTGTTACTCATGCCAACAAGAAACACAAACAAGTAGAAGTAAAATGTCTGAGGAGGAGGAGGTCGCACACCCCAGGTCGCTCTGATTGCTGTTGTTTGCTGTGTGTTGGACAAAATTCAACAACATCACCGAGTGGAGCCTGAAAATGTCTTTACTGCAGCTCAACAATATATATGTTTCTTGCCTAATCTGCTCATATTTGAAGCTCCAATGGCTCGAATTTCATTAATGGTTTGCGCCTTTCTTGTGCCCGCAAGGGAATAGCGCCGTCAAACTCCTCATTTGAATATTGCGTTTTGCGCCGGTTAACAATTGCGCAATCATTCTTAGTAAATCACCTGCAAATTAGGAACACGCCCTTGGTGTAAAACTTTTGCGGCGCACGCAATTTTGCGCTGTTTACTTGGAATTTTGATAAATCAGGCCCAGAGACTTAAAGTTTAGTGGACGGGATTATAAATTAATCTAAATCTACAGTTACAGATTTGAGCACATCCAATTGGCCACTTGATGTCACTAAAGTTACATTTAAACCTCCCAGACGCTCGTGTGATTCACACTGAACATGGAATTGTTAGAAAACACAAATACTTTCAGTAAATCTGAGGAGTTTATATCTAAATAACATTTTGATGGTTTAATGATTAATTTATTATAACGTTTGCTTTATTAGGATTAAAAGTTTAACTTGATGGGTTTATGATGAAAGAACTCAACTATACAGATGGATGATGCATCATGTGATGATCAGCTGATGGTCCAGTCAGACGGTGCAGCTGAGTTCCTTCCTGCAGGAAACATGTTGTTCCTCAGGAAGCTGCAGAACATCAGCTGGAAACTCTGATGTGGACTCGTGCAGACTCAGCAGGTCTCTGCTCAGTTACACACGACTCGGGTTCATCTCAGTAATCATATCTGACATAATTCCTCTTCTTCATCACCATGACTCATCATCTTCCTGTAAACTGAAAACATTTTGATTTACCAGGATTTTACTGCTGAGAGAGAAAATGTGTTGAAGTTATGAAACAACAGAAACTTCAGTCACGAGGTTGAACTGAGATGTAAATATGTTAGAAATGTCTCGACGGGTTCCAGCAGATCTTCTTTCCTCATCAGGTTCTTTGTATAAAAACCAGTTGGACTAAAATGCTGTAGGTTTCTAGAAGCTGAACACAAACTCACAATCAGAGGAACGAGTTACAGGCTGTAAACTTACATAATGATCATAACAAGATCCATTTACACCAAAAAGAAACTGACTTCAACTGTTACTGATACAATCTGCTCGGTTTTAATATCTGAGCTTTACTTTGAAGTTTTTCAGACAGTTCAGATGAAATAAGCATTTTATTATTTTCCTGCAGGAGAAATCCACATAATCCAGCTGCACCGAGCAACACAGACAAAAAACATGAAAAACAGTCAATGAAATATAAAAATACAATAAATACTGCCTAAAAACATGAGCACAAACTTTTAGATTTACTGTCTCTCTCTCTCTCACACACACACACACACACACACACACACACACACACACACACACACACACACACACACACACACACACACACACACACACACACCCTTCAACTGAGTGGAAGTGACTCAGCAAACTCGTGACTCTGAACTAACGTTGCATCCGACTGTAACGTTTGTTTTGTTTTGCAGCTTCAAAGTTTTAATCTGAGAAACATTAAAAACATTAAAGATTGAATCAGTTTTCATGTTGATCTGTTTACTTTGCTGAGGACGTTCCAGCTGTTGCAGGTGAACTTTGACCCTGTTGTTTACAGGGAAGTTTCTCTAAAACAGCTGATCTGATCCGACTGCAGACTGTTTTATTTAGTCTTTAATCCAGAGCAACATGTGGGATTAAAATAATCTCTTAACTACAGATGTAAACTACAGTAAGTATAGTAAAAATATATTTAATATCACATTTATAAATAACATTTGGGTTAAAAGTTATCAAAATGTTATGTTTTCATGTTGTTGTTTTAAATAAAGAAAATTATTTAGAATTTTTTGTAAACAAATTTCCCCTTTATCACATAATGAAATAAAACTTTACAGGTTTAATGTCCATTTACCCGCCTACAGGGACCATTAGAACATCTAATTTATTTATTACAATGCAGCTGTTATATTTGTTTTGGATATGAATAATAATTTAGGGTTAGGTTTTTTTACAGCTAGTTTTAATGTAAACATGTTTTTATTCTGCTGTGAGCTGACTTTGCTCCAGAAGACATAAACCTTCACTGAAAACCTTTCCATCTGAATCTTGAACATCTGAAACAGTTTGAATATGTATTTCAATATGTTTCAACCTCGTGATGTTGGACTTCTGCCTGTTTAAGAAGCTGTTTAACTTGAAGTTCCAGGTGTTTCCTGGTAGAACCAGATTAAACTCCACAACAGAGATGAAGATAATCCAACCTCTCACCTGTTTTCTTCAACGCATGGACGTAGTTTTAGGGGGGGACACAGGGGACATGTCCCCAGCACTTTTTCAAAAGGCCGTTTTGGTCCCCTGTACTCTGCAACTGTCCAAAAACAATGTTTGGCTACATTAAACAGAGATAGGTTGAGCACTAGGACCAAGCAGAAAACGTCCGCTCAAGCTGAAGCCCCTCCCCTAGTTTAGCCCGCCTACCAGTTCCTCTTGTGTGATTGGCTGTTTCTGCTGTCACTCCCCCTTGCCTGTTTGCACACTGCAGACAGACAGACCGGTGTGGTGGCGAGCTAACCTGCGGTCAGGAGTGCGTTTGAGTTTATGATGTCAAAGAGAAAAAAAGGCGATATAAGAGACTTTTTTAGAAGTCAAACTGTAAGTTACTCAAAGAAATGTGTTCCAGCCGTCCTTCAACACCTTCACTGGGTCCATAAAGCAGCATGTCCACCTTTATAGCCTCATCGTGTAAAAAAGCTCACAATAATCTTGAAACATGTATTCCTTTAGTGTAAGTGCTGATAAATAAAATGTATTATTATTATCAAAAAGGTAAAAATACCATGTAAATTAAAACACAGAATTGGGTGATAATGTTTGGCTACATGCTTTACAACCAGTCAAAACAAGGAAAATTGGGCTTAAAAGTAGCAATAGAAAACTAAAAGAAACAATGGAGGACACAGTAAGCTGAAAGATTAGTTTTATGAAAAACACTTCTGTCCCCCCCACCTCTGAAATCAAAATTTCGTCCATGCTTCACCGCAGCTCAGATGATCTCAGCAAAGATCCTCGATCCAACCTGGATGATTGTGTGTGATAATAGCAGTTATTATAATAAACTCATCAAACTGCATCATACATCAACCTTTAACTTTTACATTTTAAATATATATATTTGTATCTCAGATGTGAAACTTTATGTTGGGATGATTCACAGCAGGGAGCCTCTAACAGAGAAACAAGTTCAGACCTGTTCAGCATCGACACGCCGTCCCTGAAATGTTTTTGAATCATTCATGGAGTCAAACAACTTTCAGTTTGTTGTTTCTGTCAGTAAAACAAACATCTGCGTAGCTGCGTCTTTACTTTCAGCAGCTTGTTTATCAGAACATCCATCATAAGAATGTGACTTCAGCAGGAACAAACAACCCAAAACCTGTTTTTACTAAAACAAAGAACTTTGAACCATCAGAAACTGAAGAATCTTCACTGTTTTTATTTATGACTCAGATATTAAAACCCTTTTATTTTAGAACACGGACCACCAGAACCTGCAGGGTTCTAGATGTTCTGAGCTGGTCTCTGTCTGAAGATCATGGGTTATTTAAAAAGAGTTGTTGTTGTTTTTACCTATGAGAGTCAAATACTAAGAAGAAAACAGAAATGGAAGAATAATGTTGTTGGGATGGAGATTTTTTGGCCTCGACTGCATCCGTATAGATCATTATTAAATGATTATTTTCAGATTAAAAGATCTTCATTAGATGAGAAAAAGAAATTCTGACATCAACCAAAACGTTACCTTCAGGGACCAAAAACTTACTAAACAAGAAGTTTCTGTATGTTGTGGACTTCAGAATCAACTTTGTTATAGATGAAAAAATAATGTTTTCACATGAATATTATGATTTATGTTTTATTTTTGATTCACAGAGTTTAAGCGAACACGTGAAGACGTGTGAGTCTGAACATAAAACAGTCAGCTGTAAACATGCAGTACTTCAAGTACAACTTTAACAACAAAATAATGTAGAAAAAGTGCAAATGAAATCAAAATAAGTGTTTTTGATTATAAACTATCATAGAATCATACAGCAGCTGTACAAGCCAACGTGTTTGAGTCAAAGCCCTCTGATGTCATCAGACCAGAGGATAACTGGCATATGATGCAATACCACAGTTGTTTCTTCTGTCTTTAGCCATGCGGATGTAACCGTTTTCACCCCAGCTTGTTCCCCAGCTGCAAGGAGACGCACGTCAGGTCAGAAAATATAATTAATCTATATTTCAACATAAAACTTAACAAACAAACCAAACAAGGGAAATATTTAACTTTTACATGCAAAGAAAATGAAGCCCATGAATTATATACTGCTCAAACTACAACTGTTACAGACATTAGTAGAGGAAACATTCCATTAATAAGAAGCTTTAACATGATTAAACATGATAAAAATAATGTAAAGAGTTTTTATTCTCTTCAGGTTGAACTTTAACAGGTGTTTGATATTATTTAATGATTTTTACTCACCTGTTCTTGACGATCCAGTATTTTTCAGATTGTTCGGAGTTGTAACCCACCACCAGTACAGCGTGCATTGGGTACAAGCTTCTGCATTCTGGCTCGTAGTAAATACCTAAAATACAGAGAATCAAACATATGTGAATACAACCTGTTAATGAACAGAGTCTCAGAGAGACAATCTAATACGATCTCACTGTTACACAGAGTTGTTATTCTAATCTAACAGCATAACGTTCATTTAACTCCATGTTTAAACTGACCAGAGCTGTAAAACATGAAGGATGAATGACCAACATCGATAGCTACTGAGACTGGACCGACACTGCCCACAGCGTCCATCAGAGACGCTTCACTGCCGCTGGTAACGTTAACAAACCCTGTGACATTTGCAGAGTTGTATGTTGGATCATAATGACACGGCTGTTCCTGTAAGAGAAGGACGAGAGCAGATCAAAGGTCAAATACTTTCACATCTATTATTAATTCATTGATGAAGATTTAAGGTCTGAGTTACGTACTGTTCCCACATATGGATAGGACTTCTCTGAATCCAGACCATGGTTGTCCATAACATACTGGAAGGCATTGTTCATCCAACCACCGTTGCAGCCATAGTTGCCCTCAGGCCCTGTACAGTCCACCAGGTTCTGTTTGCTCAGAGGAATGAGGTTGCCGGTCTTCCTGAACATCTGTCCCTCCAGAGCACCTGTGGCACTAAAAGCCCAACAGGAGCCACACCCACCCTGAATGGAGAAAGATTGTACCAGGAAGTGTTAATGATGACAAAGAAACACAACTCAGAGTTCAGATTCAACATGCTGCAAGTCTCCGTTCTTAGTTCTGAAGCATCGACAGAATCAGTCATTAAGAAAGTTTATTAAACAAAGAACTGAGTGTGATGTGACTGTTATAGACTCAAGTTATTAACTTATTGGTTAGAGCTGCTGAGGGTATCTGAGACCGAGAGAGGAAATCCTGTTACCTGGTTTTGAACAGGTGTAACGTAGCCTTGAGTCCTCCAGTCCACACTGGACGGGACCTGCAGGAAGTTAGGCTTCATGAACAGGGACCCCGTGTTCCTTCTGTCTGCAGGGGGTCTAGAGCAGGTCATCAGCTGTCTGAACTCCTCGTTAGTCTGTTGAAAGAATGTGTGATGAGTAAAAACACACACTTTTTGTATTTTCAGTTCATTTGACTTCTACATACTTTAATATTTAAGTTCTTTTATTGTGGAGGGTTGAATCCGATTTCTTTAATTACCAGTCAAGGTTCTAGAACCTTCCAGAGAACATGGAAAACATCAGGCCTGGAGTTCTGCAGGTATGTGTGATTGGACCAGAACTTTTTAATAAACACCTGCATCCATGAGGCTACATTAATACACTATACTGTTTAATCTTAATAAATTAAATTAATCTGACACAAACATAAAACATCAGTCTGAGTGATCTCCTCGTTCACCTGAGCTGAATTATGTTCTAGTATTTTGACACATCCTAAAAGATATACAACTTCCTCAGGATAATGTGTTAAAACCCTGATATAAGGTGAGCAACAGGTGTGCTGAGGGTCTCACCATGTCTCCAAACTGGTTCATGTCCAGGGTGTAGGTGTGTTTACCCGCAGAATGTTCCAGGTTGTGCAACTCGATCTTCCTCAGGTTCTTCTCCCAGATGATTCGTCTCCAGCCCTCCTCATTCTACATCACATAAAACAAGAGTTTTACAGTTTATAGTCAGCTGCATGTTATGGATTGTGTTTCCATGGAAACTGTGTATCCAGGCGATGACAGCAGCTGTTACAGTTTGGCTGCCAGTTTACACTGATTATATTTGACCAGTAAATCTATTAGAATGTTTAATTTAAAATATTTCCCTGTGATTTGGTCAATGTCTTGAGTTGTGTGATTTATACAGAAAAACCAAAATGTTTCAAATGACCTGCACAGTAGCACATTTTATGATAGTAAATAAAGACTAAATAACAACAACAAGCACTCTGTCCCAGTTCTGAACAGCTCTGACTCAAATGTTAGTTTTTTTAATCCAGCCGGCTGAACGTGCAGCAGCTGACCTCATCGTAGGTTTTTTTGTTCCAGCTTTTCCACAGATCCCAGTGCTGGTCCAGTTGTAGGTCCCGACTGGGAGCCGAGAGGACGGAGTTCAGACACAACGTCAGTAAAACTACAGGAAGGTTCATCGTAGCTTCTTACTGAAACACAACAGAATCACAGTTTAACATATTTACATGGCTGTCGGCTTGTTAAGGGAACTTCAGCATGAAACTCTGTCTAATATTTCCTCATATTGATGCTTATTAAGCAAATTGTGAAATAAAAGTAAAATATTGGGTAAGTTTGTATTTGACCACAAATCCTTGTAGAATATAAAACACTGACTGATAAATCCAGTAACATCTCGTGTGTCTGGCAGCTTTGACCATTAAAAAACATTTAATACGTTTTTTTATAGAAACTGTTCAGATTAGTTGACAGGTGGAAGAATCAGAGACAGAGAGACGAGGCAGCTTGTCATGATAATAAACCAGGTGAAACGACTGTGTTATAACTGTTTTAGAAAAACTTTTTTATGGAAATCAAAACAGGAGAATTTCTTTTTTAAAGTCATTTGAGACGCCTGATGAACGTTAGTGTAACAGCAAAGAGTGAAAACTTACAGACTCTGTTCTTTGAGTTGAAAAAGCAGGAAGTAAAAGTAGTTTCTTTTTCACCACCATAAATAAAATCCTGAGGTTGGTTAGCAGCAAGATAAAAGTCCTCAGGTCATCTGATTGGTCCATAAAAGGTGTGTCAAATGACGTGTTGTAATAAAGGAAGAAGGTAATTCCCTCCCTCTAAAGCTGTGCAGGACTGTTTAACACTTGAAGCTCATTTTAAACTTTATTATTGGACAGCTGGATTCAGTGATGATTATCACCTGCTGAGGCTGGGAATCAAACCCCCGACCTTCTGGGTTAAACATCAAATTCTCCCAGAAATTAAACTCTCCATTATTTAATATAATAATAAACAGCATTGCACAGACTGAACTACAAACAGACAACGTGAGTGTCATTAGTGAGAAGGAGGACAAAGACAAAGAGCTGATGCAGGAAAGCAGCAGCAGGTTTTCTCTCTATCAGAAGAAAAAAAGACGTTACTCAGCTTCTATTACACTTTACAATGAAAACATACGGGCAGAATATAAGTTAATATTTAACATCCACACTCATCTTATTACACATTTCATAGACTGAACAAATTCATAGATTAAATAAAACATTGAAAGTAAAGGACCTGGTTTCTAAAGAGCGTTTAAAACTGTCAATAGCTAAAAGATAAAAGGTGAAAGTCACCCGTGAAAATATTAGAGACCGAGAGGAGAAATCCTGTTACCTGGTTTTTAACAGGTAGCCTCGAGTCCTCCAGTCCACACTGGACCTGCAGGAAGTTGGGCTTCATGAACAGGGACCCCGTGTTCCTTCTATCTGCAGGGGTTTAGGTACGTGTGATTGGACCAGAACTTTTTAATAAACATCTGCTTCCATGAGGCTACATTAATACACTATACTGTCTAAATCTTAATAAACCGTCTCCTGATACAAACATAAAACATCAGTTCACCTCAGACCTCGTTCACCTGAGCTGAATTATAATATAATATTTTGACACATTTGAAGTATCTCAGTTCTTTTTTCATCTAAAATGATCATGTTGTCAAGAACAATGTGATCATAATAAAATGTAAAGCATTTTATTAACCATTAACGTCGAGTGATTTTCACCCACACAGTTCTTGGCAGGAGATTTTCATTGTGTGTACTTTTACATAAACTGATGAAAACTGTATTTTATCTGATATATTACAGCAGGTAAAATATCCTCAACATTACTGATGGTGAAGAAAGGTGAGAAAATGTTACTGGGTTGTAATTTGAGTGTATGAACTGGGAAAAAAGATGTAAACTGTTCCCACAGGACACACGCACGGCATGTGGTCCCGGTCCAGATCTTATCTGATCACTGTGTCATCACCACAGACCTGTTACCTGTTTACCTTCCCTCATCCACTGGTTGTTATCCAGCTGCTGCTGCAGACACACACACACACACACACACACACACACACACACACACACAAGGTTCTCTGTTTCTGTTCAATGTCATTGAGCTACTTTGACCTTCAAGCACTCACATCATACACAAATGTAAGGGGTGGTGATGAGTTGCATGTATGAGTGTGTTTATGGTTAGTATATTTTCTAAGGTTATTTTCTTACTGCATGAACCAACGATATGATATGAATATAATGAATAGAATGGCCCGATGTGGAATGATCCGTGTGTATTTCTGAGCCATGAGGAAAATGAGATAAATAACATCTAATATGCACATTAAAGTGTTGCTGGTAGAAAGAGACATTTCTGTAGGAGACAAATCAGAAGCAGATTAAAGATTACACAATAATAAACAGACACCCCAGTGCTGTGTTTAATAGGTGTTGGAGAGAACATGCTGCCTGACACACACACACACACACACACACACACACACACACACCCACACACACACCCACAAGTGTGTTTTGGTATCCTTATGGGGACCGTCCATTGACTTCCATTGATTTTAGTAACTAGATTTATACCTAACCCAAACCCTTTTACTAACCTTAACCATTACTGATCTATAACTAACCCTAAGACTAACTAAAACTCTATTCACACCATACCTATAAACCTAACCCCTAACCCTAAAAAGGGGAGTCCCCCTCATGGGGACCAGGCTTCGGTCCCCACAAGAACCCTCGGACCCCAGAAAGATAGTAAAAGTCAGGAAACGGGTCCCCAGGAGGTCAGAAATACAAACCCACACACACACACACACACACACACACACACACACACACACACACACACACACACCCAAGTGTGTTTTGGTATCCTTATGGGGACCGTCCATTGACTTCCATTGATTTTAGTAACTAGATTTATACCTAACCCAAACCCTTTTCCTAACCTTAACCATTACGGGGAGTCCCCCTCATGCACAAGAACACTCGCACCCCAGAAAGATAGTAAAAGTCAGGAAACGGGTCCCCAGGAGGTCAGAAATACAAACCCACACACACACACACACACACACACACGCACACACACACACACACACACACCTCGTCCATTGACTTCCATTGATTTTAGTAACTAGATTTATACCTAACCCAAACCCTTTTCCTAACCTTAACCATTACTGATCTATAACTAACCCTAAGACTAACTAAAACTCTATTCACACCATACCTATAAACCTAACCCCTAACCCTAAAAAGGGGAGTCCCCCCCATGGGGACCAGGCTTCGGTCCCCACAAGAACCCTCGGACCCCAGAAAGATAGTAAAAGTCAGGAAACGGGTCCCCAGGAGGTCAGAAATACAAACCCACACACACACACACACACACACACACACACACACACACACACACACACACACACAGATTTTCCTATTAGTGTATTTACATGGCAAAGTGCCTGTTGGTTTATTTCCAACTCCGCTAAATTCTGTAAATACGGTGACCGTTACTTTAAAAATCTCACTCATGTATCAATAGAACCCTGAAACACACCTGCAAGAGCTCAGCAGTTGTTTGTACAGTAAACATACCTGAATCGTTTACCTTTGTTATTGTTCAAAACATTCTGCAAAGAGATAAATAAATCTCCTTACTTTCTGTAGGTCTGCGTCAGTCATGTGATTAAGAGGAGAGGAATATCAACCCGTAGCTGTAAGCCTTAAAATCAGATATATCATATAAAAGCTGATGACATCATCAACACTTCTACAGGTAAACATGAGGAACAGCTAAATGTTTGGTGTTAGAAATTCAGAATCTTCTTCATGGCAGAATGTTCTCATATCAGATCCAAGTCAGTCAGGGAGAACTCAACATGTTTCCTTCTCAGTCAGCTTGTTTCTCACAAAGCAGCATCCAAATGAAAACACACACACTTCAAGTTCAGAGTTGGATTCATCAGCAGGTTTTCTCTCAGCTAGAAGGGGAAAAAACATTATCCAGTTTGCAATGAAAGCATGACGGCAGAGCTCAGTCTGCTAAACTGTCTGGTTTAGAAAGTATCAAAAAAAAGTATAATAATAAGTAAATAAAAACATTGATAGTAAAGTAAGTAGTCCCATGAATTCAGAAATGACCTGATTTTCTATCAGTTACATCTAAAGAACATTTAAAACAATAGCTAAAATATAAACAGTGAAAGTCAGTTAACTTTATTAAACAAAAGGTTCTGCCTCAGAAGGAAAAATCCAGAAACTTTAACTGAACTTAGAAGAATAAAAAACAAAACCAGGAGTTTATTAGAGTAAATCAAATCAAACACCTGTGTGAGGGGTGTTAGTGAGCGGGATGCAGAGGACACATGAAAAATAAAACACATAAAGATTTAAATCTAAATAAAAACTATAAAAACTTATGGTCATGTGACTTAAAACCCATAATCCAGTTAAAGTGTGGAGGTCCAAATGTGTTTTATAGACCAGCTTTAGTAAAAAAAGAACAAGTTTGAACACACAACTGATGTTTACCATCTTTAATTAATCACAATAACAAACAATAAACAACAACAAAAAACTTTTTATATTGATCAAAAAAAGTCTTATAGATCACAGTTTACCAAATACACCAACATTTATAATGAATAAATCACTGCACTTCAATGAAATCCTCAAATTATTGTTTCATTTATAGCTGTACATCTGCAGGCAGCACTGCAGTAACATCATCCATCAGACCAGAGGATAACTGGCATATGATGCAATATCACAGTTGTTGTTTCGGTCTTTAGACATGCGGATGTAACCGTTTTCACCCCAGCTTGTTCCCCAGCTGCAAGGAGACGCACGTCAGGTCAGAAAATCAGTCAAAACTGTTTCACATTAAAATCAGAAGCTGCTTTTATATTATCTTTATTTTTATATGTTTATTTATAATTATAACCCTGAGCCTTGAAATAAAGATTTGGTTGTTCTTACCAGAAAATTCAATAAATTTGGAATCATAAAAATAAAATATTAACAGCTGTGAAAGAACCGCTGAACCCTTAAATAAGTGACGTCTAATCTTGGTCCTCATGGGCCACCATCCTGCCTCTTTCAGCTGTTTTCCTGCTTATACACACCTGATTCACAGATTGTTTAACGTGTCCTCAAGTTCTGTGGAGACCTGCTAATCACCTGATTCATACTAGGTGTGCAGGATCAGTAAAAACCTGCAGGATAGTGGCCTTCAAAGACCAGATGACATCACTGATCTGGAGTCAGATGTTATAGGTGTTTGTTAAGGGAGTTTTATTAAAAAAAGGGAGATTAGCTCGTTTTCTTTGTGTTGAAGTCAGTAATATTGTTTTATGATTTTTTTACCGACCTGTTCTTGACGATCCAGTACTTTTCAGACTGAGTTGAATCGTAACCCACAACCAACACGCCGTGGTTCGGCACCGTGCTGCAGTCGGGGTCATAGAAGACTCCTACAACACACGAGTTAAACACATCCAGCATGTTTAACTGATAAACACTGTTAGATCATCAGAACTTTTATCATCCCACTGATATACAGTGTTAATGATAATTACTTAATTAATGATAATTAATGATGAATGTAATTAATGATATAATGAAACGTCAGATGTTCTCATCACTTTTAGACTCGGCAGCTTTAACTCGTGTTAAATCTGAGTTATACGTCAACGTTCTGCTTTTAAAACATATTTTAACCAGAAACTGACCAGAACTGTAGAACTGTAAAGAACTGGCATCAATAGCAACTGAGACTGGTCCCACACTGCCCACAGCGTTCATCAGATCCACCTCACTGCCCCTGATAATGTTCATAAACCCCGTGACGTTGATGGAGCTGAATGCTGACTGGTACTTACACGACTGGTCCTGAATGTAGAAGAGAAGAAGATCTTTATGGAACAAAAACAGTTACGTTCATGTTGATTTTATTTCAGCTGTAACTCTACTGACGACTGTTTAAGGTCTTAGAACTGGTTTCTCAGGTCCTGAGTTACGTACTGTTCCCACGTATGGATAGGACATCTCAGAATCCAGACCATGGTTGTCCATAACATACTGGAAGGCATTGTTCATCCAACCACCGTTGCAGCCATAGTTACCCTCGGATCCTGAACAGTCCACCAAGTTCTGCTCACTAAGTGAAACCAGTCTACCGGTGTTCCTGAACAGCTGCCCCTCCATGGAGCCAGTGGCACTAAAAGCCCAGCAGGAGCCACACCCACCCTGAAAGAACCAGGAGGAGAACCAGGACGGATTAACGATGAGCTTTCTCACACACAAACAGGTAAACACATGTACATGTCACATGAATAATGAGAAACAGCTACACGTGGCCTTGAAGCATCCTGGTCACGTTAGTCTGCAGGACCTCATGACTTCAGGTCTATCTACAGGATTTCACTCTGCTAAATGATTGTTTACATCAGTAACTAGTTGTTTAAAGCTACAAACAATATTAGAGACCGAGAGGAGAAATCCTGTTACCTGGTTTTTAATAGGTGTAACGTAGCCTTGAGTCCTCCAGTCCACACTGGACGGGACCTGCAGGAAGTTGGGCTTCATGAACAGGGACCCCGTGTTCCTTCTATCTGCAGGGGGTCTAGAGCAGGTCATCAGCTGTCTGAACTCCTCGTTAGTCTGTTGAAAGAACAAAACACACACTTTTTATTTCCATCAGCTGTTCCAGGTGACGTGGCAGAAGACTTTCTGGATGAAATCTGATATAAGGTGAGCAACAGGTGTGCTGAGGGTCTCACCATGTCTCCAAACTGGTTCATGTCCAGGGTGTAGGTGTGTTTACCCGCAGAATGTTCCAGGTTGTGCAGCTCGATCTTCCTCAGGTTCTTCTCCCAGATGATTCGTCTCCAGCCCTCCTCATTCTACATCACATAAAACAAAAGATTTATTTAATTCATGGTCAGCTGTATGCTCAGCATTGTGTTTCCATAGAAACCGTGTATCCAGGTGATGATTGTCAGTTGATGATTTAAACTGTTTGATTTATGTTAAAGTTCTGCAGCTAAAAGAACTTCATGAGTTTCACATGTTACAGGTTAGTGTTACTAGTTAGTCTTACTGGTTAGTGTTACAGGTTAATGTTACAGTTTAGTGTTACAGGTTAATGTTACAGGTTAGTCTTACTGGTTAGTGTTACAGGTCAGTGTTACAGGTCAGTGTTACTGGTTAAGTTACAGGTTAGTGTTACTGGTTAGTCTTACTAGTTAAGTTACAGGTCAGTGTTACAGGTCAGTGTTACTGGTTAAGTTACAGGTTAGTGTTACTGGTTAGTCTTACTAGTTAAGTTACAGGTCAGTGTTACAGGTTAGTCTTACTGGTCAGTGTTACAGGTTAAGTTACAGGTTAATGTTACAGGTTAGTGTTACAGGTTAGTGTTACTGGTTAGTGTTACTGGTCAGTGTTACTGGTTAATGTTACAGGTTAGTGTTACAGGTTAGTGTTACTGGTTAGTGTTACAGGTCAGTGGTACTGGTTAGTGTTACTGGTTAGTGTTACAGGTTAATGTTAGTGGTTAGTGTTACAGGTTAATGTTACTGGTTAGTGTTACAGGTTAGTGTTACAGGTTAGTGGTACTGGTTAGTGTTACAGGTTAATGTTACTGGTTAGTGTTACAGGTCAGTGTTACTGGTTAGTGTTACTGGTTAGTGTTACAGGTTAGTGTTACTGGTTAGTGTTACAGGTTCAGGTTAGTGTTACAGGTCAGTGGTACTGGTTAGTGTTCAGGTTAATGTTACTGGTTAGTGTTACAGGTCAGTGTTACTGGTTAGTGTTACAGGTTAATGTTACTGGTTAGTGTTACAGGTCAGTGTTACAGGTTAATGACTGGTTAGTGTTACAGGTTAATGTTACTGGTTAGTGTTACTGGTTAGTGTTACTGGTTAGTGTTACAGGTTAATGTTACTGGTTAGTGTTACAGGTTAGTGTTACTGGTTAGTGTTACAGGTCAGTGGTACTGGTTGTGTTACTGGTTAGTGTTACAGGTTAATGTTAGTGGTTAGTGTTACAGGTTAATGTTACTGGTTAGTGTTACAGGTTAATGTTAATGGTTAGTGTTACAGGTCATGTTACTGGTTAGTGTTACTGGTTGTTACAGGTTAATGTTACAGGTTAGTGTTACGTTACAGGTTAATGTTACTGGTTAGTGTTACAGGTTCAGTGGTACTGGTTAGTGTTACTGGTTAGTGTTACAGGTTAATGTTACTGGTTAGTGTTACTGGTTAGTGTTACTGGTTAGTGTTACTGGTTAGTGTTACAGGTTAATGTTACTGGTTAGTGTTACAGGTCAGTGTTACTGGTTAGTGTTACTGGTTAGTGTTACAGGTTAATGTTACTAGTTAGTGTTACTGGTCAGTGTTACAGGTTAATGTTACTGGTTAGTGTTACAGGTTAGTGTTACAGGTCAGTGGTACTGGTTAGTGTTACAGGTTAATGTTACTGGTTAGTGTTACAGGTCAGTGTTACTGGTTAGTGTTACTGGTTAGTGTTACAGGTTAATGTTACTAGTTAGTGTTACTGGTCAGTGTTACAGGTTAATGTTACTGGTTAGTGTTACAGGTTAATGTTACTGGTTAGTGTTACTGGTTAGTGTTACAGGTTAATGTTACTGGTTAGTGTTACAGGTTAATGTTACAGGTTAGTGTTACTGGTTAGTGTTACTGGTTAGTGTTACAGGTTAATGTTACTGGTTAGTGTTACTGGTTAGTGTTACTGGTTAGTGTTACTGGTTAGTGTTACTGGTTAGTGTTACAGGTTAGTGTTACTGGTTAGTGTTACAGGTTAGTGTTACAGGTTAGTGTTACTGGTTAGTGTTACTGGTTAGTGTTACAGGTTAATGTTACTGGTTAGTGTTACTGGTTAGTGTTACTGGTTAGTGTTACAGGTTAATGTTACTGGTTAGTGTTACAGGTTAATGTTACGTTAATGTTACAGGTTAGTGTTACAGGTGAGTGTTACTGGTTAGTGTTACAGGTCAGTGGTACTGGTTAGTGTTACAGGTTAATGTTACTGGTTAGTGTTACTGGTTAGTGTTACAGGTTAATGTTACTGGTTAGTGTTACAGGTTCATGTTACTGGTTAGTGTTACTGGTTAGTGTTACTGGTTAGTGTTACTGGTTAGTGTTACAGGTTAATGTTACTGGTTAGTGTTACAGGTTAGTGTTACAGGTCAGTGGTACTGGTTAGTGTTACTGGTTAGTGTTACAGGTTAATGTTACTAGTTAGTGTTACTGGTTAGTGTTACTGGTTAGTGTTACAGGTTAATGTTACAGGTTAGTGTTACAGGTTAGTGTTACTGGTTAGTGTTACAGGTTAATGTTACTGGTTAGTGTTACTGGTTAGTGTTACTGGTTAGTGTTACTGGTTAGTGTTACAGGTTAGTGTTACTGGTTAGTGTTACAGGTTAGTGTTACTGGTTAGTGTTACAGGTCAGTGGTACTGGTTAGTGTTACAGGTCAGTGTTACTGGTTAGTGTTACTGGTTAGTGTTACAGGTTAATGTTACAGGTTAGTGTTACAGGTTAGTGTTACTGGTTAGTGTTACAGGTCAGTGGTACTGGTTAGTGTTACAGGTTAATGTTACTGGTTAGTGTTACAGGTCAGTGTTACAGGTTAATGTTACTGGTTAGTGTTACAGGTTAATGTTACTGGTTAGTGTTACTGGTTAAGTTACAGTTCTGGAGGGAAACAGCAGCTGACCTCATCATAGTTCTTGCTGTTCCAGCTTTTCCACAGATCCCAGTGCTGATCCAGTTTCAGGTCCCAGCTGGGGGCCGAGAGGACGGAGCTGAGACACAACGTCAACACAACAACTGGCAGGATCATCGTCTCTTCTTACTGAAAGACAACAAGTCAGGGATTGTGTTTTGAAAATGAAATGTCACTCAGGAAGCGACGGCTTCATAACACAAACATCAAGTCGACATTTTGGTGAAATATTTTCCATCTGGAAGCGTCACTGTTCCTGTAGAACATGACGATCACTTATAGAGAACTCACAGTAACATCCTCATGATCGCAGTCGCTGTATGCTGATAAACTTTATCTGTTTATTTATTTGTGCTTTTGTTCTCAGAGATATTAAAACAATAAGATCAAAAAGTCTCACAATCTATAAACAACCAAAACCAATTTAAAAAATCCACGAATAAACAGTTAAATAAGTTAAGTTAATGTAACTTAACTTAAAATAAACACCCCTGGAAAATATTATGTTATTACTGTTTTATATTTTCAATAATAATCCATAGTTTAAATGTGTCTTTTGGTATGTAGTTGTTAGTATTACTACTTTGTTATGTTTTATACTCACATACAGTGAAACTTTTAACCATGAAAATTCCTTGAAAGATGATAAAAGTAAATCTTAAACTGCAGGATCAGAATCAGATCCCAGTGACTGAATGAAACTCTTTATAAAGATGGAATGAAATGGTGAAAAAACAGATTAACCAATGAAATAAAGACCCAGATGAACAGATGAAACAGAAGCCATTGTGTAAAAAAACATTTCACTTCTATTTTTAGAAACAGGTTGTAGGTGCAATGAGGAAGAAATAAAGTCAGAGAATAAAACAGTAGAACAACACAACAGGTAAAGATAAAAACATTCAAAAAATATAGTTTTTGCTAATGAAATCAGGTTATTTTCAGTTAAAACATCAAAAGTTAATTAATTAACCTGATAAATAAATGAATAAACACTGAGTGAAGAATTGTTTAACTATAAAAGTTTCAGCTGCACGACTTTAGAATCCAATTTAAATTTTTACTTTATAAAATCAGAAAAGTGTAAAAACTTACTGTAAACCTTGATGCTGAGGAAGAAGCAGCAGAGTCTCTGGTGTTAAACGAGACTGTTGTATATAAGTACCTGTTTGACAGCAGCATGTGACTGGTCCATTCTTCTACAGGTGAGCTCATGATTTAGTCACATGACATCCCAGAACTTCCTCTAATATGAAGTGGTGAATGTTTTTACTAACTTTATGTAAGTTCCTATTAGAGGTTTTAAACATACAAACAGCTGTTTTAGCTCTCATTCAGACGCGCGTGTGCATGTTGGGGAATTCAGTGATGATTCAACACTTGGTGCTGCTGGGAATCAAACCCTCGATCTTCCAGTTTGAAAAGACTTTTTACCAGAAACAGAGAACTCTGTAACTATTTATTCACAGAATAATCCAGTAAATTATAACTCTGCTCAGCTGTTAGACTCACAAACTGAATCAAACAGTACGCATATCATAAAGAATGAGGAAATACAGACTCGACGTGCACCTGAACCTGATCACGAGTCTGTTGTTATTTATATTTACAGGAATATTTCTAAATTTGACTGAAGAGACAAAAAATATGTGATTTGTCTTGTCTGTCTCTTCTGAG
The DNA here is from genome assembly GCA_006937955.1 of Pachypanchax playfairii. NCBI lineage: Eukaryota > Metazoa > Chordata > Actinopteri > Cyprinodontiformes > Aplocheilidae > Pachypanchax > Pachypanchax playfairii. The sequence goes on along the minus strand of SSNP01000030.1, from coordinate 317,098 downwards.
AATAAATAATAATCATAAAGTAATAAACTAGAAAATTCCTGGAGAAACTTTGAAGGGACTTGTGACTTGGTGATAAAGTTTCCATCAGCGTGTGTGAGCTGCAGTAAATTAAATCAAAGGGCTAAACAAGTCAAATTAATCTGGAACTGTTGGGTTTTATGATTCCAGTGTAGTTTAATTGTGCAGTTATGTTGCCATGGTAACTCAAAAAAGCAAGAAAACTGTAATAAGTCACATCTTGACATCAAGTTGGTGCTGTGGGGTATTTCGGGTGGGTTTTTGGAGAGCTGTGTTTCCATGGTAACAATAAATGTAACTTTCCAGGATCGAGCCAGGCATTTTGTTGTATGTCTGTCTGTCTATCTGTCTGTCTGTCTGTCTGTCTGTCTGTCTGTCTGTCTGTCTGTCTGTCTGTCTGTCTGTCTGTCTGTCTGTCTGTCTGTCTGTCTGTCCGTCTGTCTAAAACATGCAGATACAGACACATTTATAAATATGAGTTTTAGTCAATAAGAAGTTTAAACAAAAAGCAGTTGTTTTACATGTTTAATTTTTCAAAATAAAAGTACATGATTTATTCAGATAAACACATGAACAGATCACCAAACTACCCACATGACTACAGATTAACAGTAAAATCACCCAAACCAAGCTGAAGATATTTCCCTGAAAACAAGATTTTCTCAACATGAAGCATCACAGAATCGTCTCTCAGAGTAAATGTATAAATGACTGAAACTCGGCAGTGAAGCTACACTCAGATTATAGGGTAACTGGCGAGTGTAGCGATACCACAGTTGTTGAATCTGTCCTTAGACATGTAGATGTAGCCGTTGTCACCCCAAAGTGTACTCCAGCTGCAAAGAGAGAAAACATAGTAAACACTGTTTATTATCAGGAAGTACTGTATTTACATATTATTCATGCTAACTGGAACAGAAATTTTAATCAGTTTCACAAAGAGGAATTGAAATAAAATAAACTTATGGAGTTTTCTTTGGAAGCTGTAACCTGTCAGCAATGTGGTGTTACGGTTTTACTGACCTGTTCTTAACGATCCAGTAGTTTCCAGACGGGTCAGAGCCGTAACCCACCACCAGCACGCCGTGGTCCAGGTATGAGCTGCTGCAGTCCGGCTCATAGTAGATACCTAAAAACAAGGTAGATGAGCCTCAGAGGGAGCTGCAGATAACTGAGAAACCCTGTAGGTTCATCACAACCTCTTCTAGCATCATACTACATGGATGATGCTTTACAAAATATATTTTATTTATTTCAGTTTAAAAATGTAAATGAGTTAAACTTACCAGATTCATAAAACTGGAAAGAAATGTGTGCAGCATCAATACCAACAGAGACCGGTCCCACAGCCGCCACAGCATCCATCAGAGTCACCTCATCGCCGCGGGGAAGGTCAAAGTACCCAGTGAGAGTGATGCGGCTGTCCGAGGCGTTGTATCGACACGGCATGTCCTGAAGAAGGTCAGCAGGTCATCAACAAGTTCAAGTTCTGCTACTTTTTCATCTAGAAGTGTTGAGGACTTGATAAAGGCCTCGTAACATTTCTGACTCCTGAGTTACGTACTCTTGCTGTGTATGGATAACATTCCTCACAGTCCAGACCGCCGTTATCTATAACATACTGGAAAGCCCAATCCATCAGCCCTCCATTGCAACCCTCATTACCCTCGGGTCTGGAACAGTCCACCAGGTTCTGCTCACTCAGCGACACCAGTTTGCCGGTCTTCTTAAACAGCTGGCCCTCCATAGATCCAGTAGCACTGAAAGCCCAACAGGAACCACACTGACTCTGACAGAACACGGAGAACACGGAGAACATGGAGAACACGGAGAACATGAGTTAATGGTAAAAAAGAAACACAAGAACCAGATGCTGGTCAAGACACGGTGATCCTAGTAGGTTCAAAACTCCCAGACTTTGAGTTTTAATTCCTAAATAACTCCTTTTATGACGTGAAGTCTGATGGTTTTAAACTCTGACAGGAAGTTCATCATCAGAAAAACATGTTCCACAAAAAACAAACATCAAACATTTTCTGCTGTTTATTACAAAGTTCTGACTCATTTTCTTGTTTCATTGTGAGAAACTAATTATTAACAGACTCCTGGTTCTTTTTACACACGTGATGGTTTAGACAGAAACTGGTCTTATTGAGTTCTCCTTCACCAGGTTCTGAGTCTGAACTGGAATTCAATTTTATTAGAACTGAAATAAAAATACTAATTGTCTCTTTTTCACAGCAGCGATTGTTGCTTTTATCTTATGGAGTATAGATATTAAGCTCTTTCTTGTTACAGTTCTTATAACAGTAATTTGTTGTTATTAACCTTTATCAGGGATTGAATTTATTTTCTAACCCTGTGATGCACTTTGATGGTGTTTGCTGCACCCTGACCTGGTCTACAGTAAGCTGGTAGGTCTGGTTCATACATGGACTACAGCATTCGGTCACATCTGATCAACATACCAACAATTATTCAAATACAGATCTGGAACCTCTTTTTTATTTTAAACTGATTCTAAACTTCTTGAAATACATTTTCTAAATAAAGACTGCATGCGCTGAGTTTTATACACCAATAGAATCAAGTTTAACTGAAACATCTAATTTCAACAGTTAACAGGTGTGAGGAGGCGGAGCTAACATAAGCACTCAGGAGCATGTGTGACCCCACTGTCACTTACTGTTCTAAAAAAAAAACAAGACTGAAAAAATAAACATCAACAAACATCTGAAGTTACATGTGACCTCATCTTTCTAAATTATCTACAACAGCTAATGTTTGATTGTTCCTGTTCATATTTTATATAGACAAACAGAAGTCCTGGTCTCAGGACCTGGTTTACAGCATCAAGTCAAGACATCCTTATTAAATATATCTAAGAAGACACAAAAACTACAGAGAGGTAAACTCAAACTACCTGATCCTTCACAGGTGTAACGTAGCCTTCAGTCCTCCAGTCCACACTGGAGGGGGCCTTCAGGAAGTTGGGCTTCATGAACAGGGACCCCTTGGTTTTTTGATTTGTTTTGGGTTTGTAGCCATTCATAGTTTGTCTGAACTCCTCATTAGTCTGCGGAAAGAAGGTGTAATTTAATTAGTTTGTTTTGATTCGTTGAAATTTGTATTTTTTATTAAATAACAAACAATAAATAGAACAACTTGAGTCCTGGAGTTCCACAGGGATCCATGTTGGGACAACTGATAACTTTATACACAGTATGGTCTGAACTGCAGGGCAGATGATTCTTCAAATGATCGTGACTCATCTGTTCATCCATTCATTTTCTTTAACCACTTGTTCCTGTTCAGGGTCACAGGGGGTGGAGTCTATATTCAGTAGTCAATGCCAGTCATTGGTCGGGAGGCGGGGCTACACCAGGACAGATTGCCAGTCCATCACAGGGCCACACAGAGACAAACGCACTCACAAACATCACAACATGTATGTTTCTGGTCTGTGGGAGGGAGCTGGAGATTATCTCTCATCACACTGTTAATCCCACTCAGTCAAGATCATTTCATTAGTTTCATCACCTGAGACCAGGTAAGTTTTACTTCTCTGATATTGTCCCATTTCTATGAAATACCACCTCTCGGTTGTATTTTTTTGGTTTCAGCACCTTCTTTAAAACCCTGAACCAGGTCCAGGTTTGAGTCAGATTGTGGTCTCACCATGTCTCCAAACTGGTTCATGCCCAGGCGGTAGGTGTGTTTACCCATGGAGTGTTCCAGGTTGTGCAGCTCGACGTGTTTCAGGTTCTTCTCCCACACCAGTCGCCTCCAGCCCTCCTCTCTCTGCAGTAAATAAAACACAGTTTACCTGCAGGTTTTGGTCCATCAGAGTTTGTGTACAGAAGCTGTAGATTCAGAAGATGCTAAATATTTTCTCAGTTTACCAACATGTCTGTTCACCGATGCAGAAAATGGTCCAACACAAAACAACATAGTCTGATATCAGACTAGTTAATAGATAATTACTTTCTATGATTTATTTATTTATTAACAACCTAAAAGCCCAGTTGTGTTAAACTTCCTTCATGTAGCATCTTCCACAGCTTCAGTAAAAACTCAACAGATCACCTCATTGTAGGTTTTATGGTATTTGCTCTTCCACATGTTCCAGTGCTGGTCCAGTTCTTGGTCCGGACGGGATGCAGACAAGGCCGCAGCAAAACACAATATCAACACAACTGCAGGCAGCATGGCTGAAGCTTCTGACTGGTTAAACATATAAAAACATGAATTATTAAAATTATGAAATGAAGCAAAAAGTGCCAATTAATAAAACACTGTGTGTTCCATAAAATAAAAACAAATTTTATAAAATGTATAAAATATATTTTCTCGAGGTTTCTGCTGTATCAAATAGAAATTAACAGGATTTTGTCAGTTTAATTCAGTTTATCACTTCCTGGTAGAGTTCATGGTTTCAGTTGCATTTCTTTGTTTGTCTGTTAGTAACATAACTTGAAAAGATGTCGACAGATTTTAATGACATTTTTAGGAAATATCCAGAATGAACAACCGGTTAGATTTAGGAAGGGATCTGGATCACTGTACGGAGCTGCCTTCAGGCTGTAACACCACAGTAGGTGGTCTGGGTGTAGAACTGAGGCTCTCGGAGCAGGTCTGAGCTCGTCTAGTGCTTCTAGTTCATATAGCTTCAACATAAAGGTTATACCTGCTCAAGGTGCAACATGAAAACAACAAGACCTGGTTACATAACAGCTAAATCCATCAGCAGATCTGTTCAAAACAATCCTCCATCCTGAGCAGAACCGACTGGAGACAAGAAGAAACCTCCAGAACCAGAACCAGGATGAGTTCTGCTGGAACCACTGGTTTCTTTGTTTTAGTTCCAGAAATATTTTCAGCAGCTGATTCATTTTACAACAGTTTTTCACTAAAAGCTGTTCTGTTTTTCTTTAAGAAATTATTTTACTGTTTATACTTGTGTATAAATCTAAATGTAATAAATGTTTATCTGCAAAGTCACATGAGAAGTTAAAATTAAATCTGAATGATCAGATCAGAGTTACAGGATCTGTCAGCGAGTGTCTTTACTTATATGTACGAACTCATGTAAATACATTAAATACATATTAATATTTTACTGTTCATGTGCCTTTAAAGGTCTCAACAATCTCACAGTTAATGTGCTGATTGAACAAGTTTCTTCTTCTTTTCAACGAGTGAATGTCCTCAGTTACGTTAAAGGCAGAAGGAGAAATCTTCATAAGAAAAGATGAAAACTCTGAAGAAAGAAGAATAAAGTTCTGAGTTTAAGGTGTTTGTAAGATAAGAGCAGGTGACAGACAGGTGAGACGATGATGCTGTAAAAACATCACAATCATCTTCTGATCTTCACAAAATCTGGTTCATAAAAATATAAAATAAGGATTTTTAAATTCCAAAATCAGCTGTGATACTTACAGAACAATCAAAAATCAGTCAAGAACATAAAAGTTATTTTAGTTTCACAGTTAAAAGTCTTGAAACATAAAAGATACAAACTTACTGCGAGCTCTGGCGTCAAAGATGAAGACGCAGAGAACAGTCTCACCTTTTATAGGTTACTGTATGATGATGTACTTGCTGATGGTCGTTGTTTCTAATGTATTTCACAACATCACCATACCGGTTTCCAGACACAACAATCTGAATGCACAGCAGAGTTATCAGAAATAATCAGGAAAACAGCTGACGTCAACTGAAACGGATCAGGGATCGCTGAGAATGGAAAACTTCATGTAAAGAACATGATATATATCTAGAGGCGGGGTTCCACCTCGACAGGTAGCCAGTCCATGGCCAGTCATGCAAAGGCAGAACATGTAGACTCCATACAGAAAGATCCCAGCTGGGTTTTGAACCCACAACCTTCTTGCTGTCAAACAGTCGTGCTATACAACCTGCTCCACCGTGCAGCTGCAGGTCAGTTCAGTCATACTCCATGAATCCTAAAGCTAAATGTGGTTCTAGCCGTGGACAGGATGGTTCTCCTGTAGAGGGTTCTAGCTGTGGACGGGAAGGTTCTCCTGTAGAGGGTTCTAGCCGTGGACATGAAGGATCTCCTGTAGAGGGTTCTAGCTGTGGACAGGAAGGATCTCCTGTAGAGGGTTCTAGCTGTGGACAGGAAGGATCTCCTGTAGAGGGTTCTAGCTGTGGACAGGAAGGATCTCCTGTAGAGGGTTCTAGCTGTGGACGGGAAGGATCTCCTGTAGAAGGTTCTAGCCCTGTAGAGGGTTCTAGCTGTGGACGGGAAGGATCTCCTGTAGAGGGTTCTAGCTGTAGACAGGAAGGATCTCCTGTAGAGGGTTCTAGCTGTGGACAGGAAGGTTCTCCTGTAGAGGGCTCTAGCTAGCTGTGGACAGGAAGGATCTCCTGTAGAGGGTTCTAACTGTAGACGGGAAGGATGCTGTAGACGGGAAGGATCTCCTGTAGTTCTAGCTGTGGACAGGAAGGTTCTCCTGTAGAGGGTTCTAGCTGTGGACAGGAAGGATCTCCTGTAGAGGGTTCTAACTGTAGACGGGAAGGTTCTCCTGTAGAGGGTTCTAGCTGTGGACAGGAAGGTTCTCCTGTAGAGGGTTCTAGCTGTGGACGGGAAGGATCTCCTGTAGAAGGTTCTAGCTGTAGACGGGAAGGTTCTCCTGTAGAGGGTTCTAGCTGTGGACAGGAAGGTTCTCCTGTAGAGGGTTCTAGCTGTGGACGGGAAGGTTCTCCTGTAAAGGGTTCTAGCTGTGGACAGGAAGGATCTCCTGTAGAGGGTTCTAACTGTAGACAGGATGGTTCTCCTGTAGAGGGTTCTAGCTGTGGACAGGATGGTTCTCCTGTAGAGGGTTCTAGCTGTGGACAGGAAGGATCTCCTGTAGAGGGTTCTAGCTGTAGACGGGAAGGTTCTCCTGTAGAGGGTTCTAGCTGTGGACAGGAAGGTTCTCCTGTAGAGGGTTCTAGCCGTGGACATGAAGGATCTCCTGTAGAGGGTTCTAGCTGTGGACGGCCTGTAGAAGGTTCTAGCTGTGGACGGGAAGGATCTCCTGTAGAGGGTTCTAGGTGTGGACAGGAAGGATCTCCTGTAGAAGGTTCTAGCTGTAGACAGGAAGGATCTCCTGTAGAGGGTTCTAGCTGTGGACGGGAAGGTTCTCCTGTAGAGGGTTCTAGCTGTGGACAGGAAGGTTCTCCTGTAGAGGGTTCTAGCTGTAGACAGGAAGGATCTCCTGTAGAGGGTTCTAGCTGTGGACAGGAAGGATCTCCTGTAGAGGGTTCTAGCTGTAGACGGGAAGGATCTCCTGTAGAGGGTTCTAGCTGTGGACGGGAAGGTTCTCCTGTAGAGGGTTCTAGCTGTGGACAGGAAGGTTCTCCTGTAGAGGGTTCTAGCTGTGGACAGGAAGGATCTCCTGTAGAGGGTTCTAGCTGTGGACAGGAAGGATCTCCTGTAGAGGGTTCTAGCTGTGGACAGGAAGGATCTCCTGTAGAGGGTTCTAGCCGTGGATGGGAAGGTTCTCCTGTAGAGGGTTCTAGCTGTGGACGGGAAGGTTCTCCTGTAGAGGGTTCTAGCTGTAGACGGGAAGGTTCTCCTGTAGAGGGTTCTAGCTGTAGACGGGAAGGTTCTCCTGTAGAGGGTTCTAGCTGTGGACGGGAAGGATCTCCTGTAGAGGGTTCTAGCTGTGGACAGGAAGGATCTCCTGTAGAGGGTTCTAGCCGTGGACAGGAAGGATCTCCTGTAGAGGGTCTAGGTGTGGACAGGAAGGATCTCCTGTAGAAGGTTCTAGCTGTAGACAGGAAGGATCTCCTGTAGAAGGTTCTAGCTGTAGACAGGAAGGATCTCCTGTAGAGAGTTCTAGGTGTGGACAGGAAGGATCGCCTGTAGAGGGTTCTAACTGTGGACAGGAAGGATCTCCCGTAGAGGGTTCTAGCTGTGGACAGGAAGGATCTCCTGTAGAGGGTTCTAGCTGTGGACAGGAACGCCTGTAGAAGGTTCTAGCTGCCTGTAGAGGGTTCTAGCTGTAGACAGGAAGGATCTCCTGTAGAGGGTTCTAGCTGTGGACGGGAAGGATCTCCTGTAGAGGGTTCTAGCTGTGGACGGGAAGGATCTCCTGTAGAAGGTTCTAGCTGTAGACGGGAAGGTTCTCCTGTAGAGGGTTCTAGCTGTGGACAGGAAGGATCTCCTGTAGAGGGTTCTAGCTGTGGACAGGAAGGATCTCCTGTAGAGGGTTCTAGCTGTGGACAGGAAGGTTGTCCTGTAGAGGGTTCTAGCTGTGGACAGGAAGGATCTCCTGTAGAGGGTTCTAGCTGTGGACAGGAAGGTTCTCCTGTAGAGGGTTCTAGCTGTGGACAGGAAGGATCTCCTGTAGAGGGTTCTAGCTGTAGACAGGAAGGATCTCCTGTAGAGGGTTCTAGCTGTAGACAGGAAGGATCTCCTGTAGAGGGTTCTAGCTGTGGACGGGAAGGATCTCCTGTAGAGGGTTCTAGCTGTGGACAGGAAGGATCTCCTGTAGAGGGTTCTAGCTGTGGACAGGAAGGATCTCCTGTAGAGGGTTCTAACTGTAGACAGGATGGTTCTCCTGTAGAGGGTTCTAGCTGTGGACGGGATGGTCTCCTGTGTGGACAGGAAGGATCTCCTGTAGAAGGTTGAGGGTTCTAGCTGTCCCGTAGAGGGTTCTAGCTGTGGACATGAAGGATCTCCTGTAGAGGGTTCTAGCTGTGGACAGGAAGGATCTCCTGTAGAGGGTTCTAACTGTGGACAGGAAGGATCTCCTGTAGAGGGTTCTAACTGTGGACAGGAAGGTTCTCCTGTAGAGGGTTCTAGGCTGTAGACGGGAAGGTTCTCCTGTAGAGGTTCTAGCTGTGGACATGAAGGATCTCCTGTAGAGGGTTCTAGCTGTGGACAGGAAGGATCTCCTGTAGAGGGTTCTAGCTGTGGACATGAAGGATCTCCTGTAGAGGGTTCTAACTGTGGACAGGAAGGATCTCCCGTAGAGGGTTCTAGCTGTGGACATGAAGGATCTCCTGTAGAGGGTCTAGCCGTGGACGGGAAGGTTCTCCTGTAGAGGGTTCTAGCTGTGGACGGGAAGGTTCTCCTGTAGAGGGTTCTAGCTGTAGACGGGAAGGATCTCCTGTAGAGGGTTCTAGCTGTAGACGGGAAGGATCTCCTGTAGAGGGTTCTAGGTGTGGACGGGAAGGTTCTCCTGTAGAGGGTTCTAGCTGTGGACAGGAAGGTTCTCCTGTAGAGGGTTCTAGTTATAATGAAGACAGTATACAGTACTTCAAGTTTACTTTCAATGTACTCATTAGAAGTAGACTTACCCATATAAATTATAAGTATACTTTAAGTTTACTAACATTTAGACTATACTTGTACTTTCTGCACCATCATGAGAGACATTCTGCTGTCGGTGGATCACCAGCATCCTGACACACAACTGTCGCTATGGGCGGGTCATAACTGCTTGTTCAACATGTATCGTGCAAATAGACGGTTAAGTGTAATAATAATTGTGCCCCCCCCCTCATGCATTTGATATGCCCCCGTTCAGACTAAGGTCTGGTGACTGTTCTGTCCTGACAGGAAACAGCAGCCCAGACACCTCTCAGGTGGGCTGTCCTCTCTAAACCTGGTGAAGCTGCTGATCCAGTTCTGCTCAGCAGTAACTGACTGGGTGGTTTGGTGCTGCCACCAAACTGAACAGGAACAAACTGCAACAGAAAGGTGTCTCACTGTCCTCAGGTGTCTCACTGTCCTCCATCCAGAACTTTCTACCTCCCTGGAAACAGGCAGGAAGGATCACCACTGATCACTCACACCCTGCACATCGTCTGTTAGAGCTAAACACCTGATTCACACCTGTAATTACATCTTACACCTGAGAGGGAACTGGACTGAGCCTTCTGCTTATGGTAAAGGGTAAATGACGTGTACTTGTATAGAGCTTTACTCAGGCCCTACGACGCCCAAAGTGCTTCACACTACAGTATGTCATTCACACACACACTCACACATCTGGTTACTAGACAACCTGCTCTACCGTCGCCCAGATTTATAAATACATAAACTGTTTATTTCAGAAACAAACATCCTGTTTGACAATAAATGTAAAATCATTACAAAGTTCTATTTGTTTGACTTACTACGTCTCACTTTGATCTTTGAGTTTATTTTGTCTGCACTGAGAAACAGACGAGTCTGAACACACTGATAGTGTTTTACAACTTTAATTGATCACAGTAAAAATAGAAAAAGTCTTTAATGAGGACCCGAAGCAAGTGTCTGACTCACTCGCCAAGCAGCATACACGTATTTACAAAGAATAAAACTACAACTTTAAAGACAAAGTGGCAGAAAAATCCACTAAAACAAACTCAACAACAACTTTTCCCTAAAAACAAGTTAGTTTTTGTTGTGAAACTGCAGAATTTCCTGCTGATGCGTCACTCTGACCGAAGCTTCATTCGTCCTCTTCAGCCAAACTAAAAACCCCAAAAGGCTCCGACGCGCGCGCGCGCGCTGCTCAGACCCGTCAGACCGGTCAGACCAGAGGGTAACTGGCTGCTGTCGCTATGCCACAGTGGTTCTTTCTGTCTTTGGCCATGTAGATGTAACCTTTATCGCCCCAACTTTCACTCCAGCTGTAACACAGAGCAGGAACACGTCACTTCATTTGCTCACAGACGGTTTTATTCTAACAATCAGGGAGAGTCTTTGTCCAAATCCTTCTTCACTTGGACAACAACCCGCTTCCAGATCAGGCTGGACACAAAGTGTCTCACTCACCTGTTCTTGACGATCCAGTATTTCTTGCCGTCCACGTCCTCTCCCTGGAAGCCGTAACCCACCACCAGCACGCCGTGGTCCAGTTCCTCGCTGCTGCACTCCTTCTCGTAGTAGATCCCTGAAACACCAAGAGTTCCTTCAAACTGAAGAACCTTAGAGGTGAAACATTCACTGAGCTGAAACTCAGATGGAGCTGCAGGTTCTGGAGGTCCCAGATCCCATTCAGGAGAATCCTGACCTGGCTGTGGTCATGTGGGCCAAACGTGTCCCGACGCCCAGGTCTGGTCAGGGACCTCCTGAACCTGCAACTTTAAAAAGTGTGGAATTCTTAAAGAAGAACCGACCTGACTGATAGAACTGGAAGGACTCGTGACCGGCATCAATAGCAACAGAAACTGGTCCCACGGAGGCCACGGCCTTCATCAGAGCGCGTTCGCTGCCGCTGGAAACGTCGACAAACCCGGTGTCATTGGCAGAGCTGAACTTTGGGTCGTAGTGACACGGCTGGTCGTCCTGAAAAAAAGAAGAAGAAGAAGAAGAAGAAGAAGAAGAAGAAGAAGAAGAAGGTGAGCAACAAGTTAAATCAGTACAAGTCTGTTCAGGTCTTTAAGCCTCCTGGACCTGGAGATACGTACTGTTCCCAGGTACGGGTAGGAATCCTCAGAGTCCAGGCCCTGGTTGTCCTTGACGTACTGGAAGGCCTGATCCATCAGCCCACCGTTGCAGCCCTCGTTGCCCTCGGGTCTAGAACAGTCCACCAGGTTCTGCTCGCTCAGAGACACCAGCTTACCGGTCTTCCTGAACTGCTGACCCTCCAGAGCTCCGGTGGTGCTGAAGGCCCAGCAGGATCCGCACTGACCCTGAAACAGGAAGGAATGTTTGAATGCAACAAAAACCAAACAGAGTTCTCTGCATCGAGTCTCAGTGAACGTCATGATTCTGATAATAAAATGTTTTTTAAAAACTTTAAAATTTCAAACTGCAGTTAGTTAAATCCAGATTTCACTGTTAATCCATCACTGCTGGATTTTAATCCAAACTATCAGATTTTATTTATTTAACTTCAGAGTCAAAAACTGATTTTTTAAAATTATTTCAAAATCCCAGTCACATGATTTAGGATTTCAGAATAAAGCTGATTTTATATATTTAAGGCTGAACTGGTTTCTAAAAACGTTTCAGACATGAAAAATGTTCTGATTCACAGCTGATCCGAGTCACCTGAAACCCAAACAGATGTAAACCTGCACGAGCGTGCACGTGTGGGTGGCAGAGAGCTGACTCAGGTGTGGTGGATGAGCTGGAAGGTGAACTCATGCTGAGTGTTTTCTGCTCAACATGAAACAGCTGCTGGTGTTGATTCTGATTTTTAGCTTTTAAAAAAAGAAAAGCCTGAAATCACAAAAGATAAATTCCATCTATATAAAACTGAAAGAACTCAGTGCTGATCAAGATCTTTTTAACCATATGTTTGTTAGTCGAACCCTGACCTGGTTCAACGTGAGCCGGCCCAACAGGTTTCAGCTTACAGAGTGTTAATGTATGTGGAGGGGTGGAGAGAACAGACTGTGCACTCGAGGGCGGAGGGTGCAGCACCAAGATAAAAACAACTTGCACATGGCGACTTATCTCTGTGAAAAACATCCAGAGGACAGAGTCTCTTGTTCCATTCTGTCTCCTGCAGAACCAACTACACCAAGAACAAGAGTTCTGACAGAACGCTGTGTTTAACGTCGGTTTTATAAGAACAGATAAGCTGTTTGTTGATTTGGTTTGGAAACTGGACAAAATGTTCCAGGTCAACATGTTTAATGAAAAGCAGCGACTGCGGCAGCTACGTGTTAATCAGTCTTTATGTTCCTACATCCTGATAAACGGCTGTTACCTGGTCCTTAACGGGGGTGACGTAACCCTTCTCCCTCCAGTCCACGGCACGAGGGGCCTCCAGGAAGTTGGGCTCCATGAACAGGGACCCCTTCACCTTCCTCTCTGCTTTACGCTTGTAACCATTCATGGTCTGTCTGAACTCCTCGTGTGTCTGTGAGAAAAACATTCAGAGGATCAAAAACCCAAACAGCTGATGGTTCCTTGTTTTCTACAAATCCCAATCTAATTCTTTTCACCAAATAGTTTCACTTCTCCCACATGGAGTTCATTAAAACCCTGAACCGGGTCCAGGTCTGAGTCGGAGCTCACCATGTCTCCGAAGTGGTTCATGCCCAGGCGGTAGGTGTGTTTGCCCATGGAGTGTTCCAGGTTGTGCAGCTCGATCTTCTTCAGGTTCTTCTCCCACACCAGTCGCCTCCAGCCCTCCTCTCTCTGCAGTAAATAAAAACACAGTCAGACTCGCCTTCAGAACCAGAACAGAACATTTCAACGGGCCGCAGGTCACCTGGTGGTAGTTCTTCTTGTGCCAGCTCTTCCACAGATCCCAGTGCTGATCCAGCTGTGGGTCGAGGCTCGGGGCCGCAAGGGCCCAACTCAGACACAACGTCAACACAGCCACAGGCAACATGACTGTAAACAACATCAAGTAAACAACATGTCAAAGGTGTAGAAGCTCAGTTAATTCATGAGGAATAAAGTGAAGGTCTTCATCCGGGACTGTCCTGGATTCTTTAGTACAGCTTGTTCACAACAATGACTCATCAAATTCACAGTAAACCCGCAAATTCCAAGTAGTCCCCGATCCTTTAACCGGAACAGGGACAGAAACCTGCGGATTACCAACATGTCTGAATCTGGTTTTAATGTTCTGGTTCGTGTTTCTGTTCGTCATGGAGGAAAAACAACAACCTGATCTCTTTATTGTTCCGAGTCCAGTCACGGGATCTGCTGCCTCGGCACAGAGCCAAGAAACCAACAAACAGGAAAACGAAAAGAAAACTAAAACTTGGACCGGCACATAACGGTTTTATCTTCCTGATCCGAGCCTGGACGATGTGTCGCAGTTTCTGATGGTTTCATGAAAAATAACAGAAGAAACTAAATAAACCGGCTTCAGTCCGGCTGAAAAACAGCAAGGACGACAAAGAAAAGACAGCCGAATTTTACAAAACAACCAACACGAAGACACAACAACGACCACAGAAGGTTTTTTCAAATTAAAAAAATATTTTACTCGATTTATCATTTAAAACTCTTTGTTTTAAACAGAATCTGGTTTGCTGTTAGAAAAGCTAAAAAACCCACAGAGACATAAAATAACGTTATATTTCTGCTTTCTAGCTAAAGGCAGGCGTAAAGTTAAGATTACAAGACATTTTAAAACGGAGAAAACGTTCAAACTTACTGTAAACAACTTGTTTTCGGGGTGATGAAGCAGAAAACTAGCTCGTTTTAGCGGAGGAACATTACGCTTATAAGGCCGATGCAGACCAACGAGCGCTTCTGATTGGTTAGCTCCATGTTTGTTTCCAACATGTCCCGCCTACTGATGATGTCATCACGGGAGCGCGTGATTTCTTTCCTCGGGAATGAACCTTAAAAAAAGAAAAAGTTTTGGGGAAAAGTTGCAATTGAAAATTTTTTATCTCCTAAAGTTTATGTCTGATTATTTGCAATAAAAACAAATCAAGTTTTAAAACATCTTTAATCAAATCAGACTTTGATTTACAGGAACTTAAATAAAACAGAAATATGTGAGTTTATCTTTAATAAAAAAATAAAACATATTTATACAAGAGATTTGATTGTTTGGTTTTATCTAGACAAACTGAGGCAGCATGAAACTCGGGCATCAGCACATTTTCTACTTCAGGTTGTTATTTTGAAGATGGATCATTTCGTCTAACATATTAATGTGTTTCTGTTTTCATTCATTCATGTCATCCGATGAAATAATCCTGTTAAAACCACTTCCTGTATCAGTGTCTGTAAAACTCAGATGATTTGTTTACAAACATCAGTCATTAACTGGGTCTTTAACTGCATATAACTTCTGGGGTTTTTTGCATAATTTCAGCGTAAAACTGTAAAATGTTTTTGAAAACAGAAAAATGTGCTTCTGTGAATTGATATAGAGAAATCCATGTGACTGTGTCCTGTGTGAGTCTGTCTGTTTGAACTGTGGACAGTTCAAATAAATTACTGTGGTGGTTCAGATTAGATAACGTGCAGTCTGGGGACAAGCAGCGTGATGCTGAAGAACGAGCTGGATTATTTAATCTGTCTATTTCATATTAACAACCTTAAAACAAAGAGTTTAAAAACATGATTAGACGTGATCTGTTTGTTTTTTAAAAGCCACCAAAGCAGAGCAGAGCTTCTACGAACTGCTGGCCAATAGAGTCAGAGTTAATTAATAACCACGTCATGTGACTGATAATGATGGACAAACGCTGATGAGGAGCAGACGATCAGGACACAACCTGTTTTTGTTGTTTTGTTTTGTACCTGTCATGATTCAACACGTACAGACAAACTGCTTCTGTTAACCAGCAGAAATCCCACGAAGTTCACGGAAATTATTTAAAACTGACAAAAACATTTGTGCAATATTTATTGAAAAACAGTTTTAAACAAAGTTCCCTGAACTCCATATTTGGTTGTAGAACATTTTGAATGGATCCCTGCAGTCAGGTGACTCCATGTAACTCAGTAAAACACCTGCACCTGCAGCAGAGCAGCTCCAGAACTAAACCGAGACCCTCCAGGTCAGGGTGGTGCACATTGGACGAGTTCAACATGTTGCTGTGGTCACTGTGTGTTTAGAGTTTTCTAGAAGTTCCACCATTTTTGTCTGAACAAGTTTATTTATTTTGTTATTTAATTATTGTGATTAACCAAGTAGATTTGAACTATTTCATGTATGAATTATAATATCAGTCAGGAAGCTTCTTTATTCGTCTTAAATAAAACAGATTATTTTTAACTTCATTTTTTAACTTGAACTAGTCCAAAAGGTTTTTATATGTCCACTCAGGTGGACAACAGGTCTTTCAACCTTGAAATATTTCACAAACAATTTATTATAATATAACAACATCATGTTTATAAACAAACACCAGCAGTGTGTGAAGGTGTGTGAGACACTCCAGCAGCTTCTATCAGTTTTAAGTTATTTCTGTGACCTTGTGTTTGTTTTATTTATTTAAAAGAAGGTTCCAACATTTCGTTTTCTTTTGCTGATGAAACAACATCAGAGTGTCTGACAGCTTCGGCAGTTTTTTACAGAATTCAGCAGCTTTTCCAGGTTCAAGTTTACAAACAAAGTGTGACATTTAATATCTGCAGAAGTAATAAACCCCGTCTGTTTTAGACTTGATGCTTCTGCTTCATAGAACATCTGCTAACCTGAGACAAGACGGCGCACGTCGTACGCGGCTGTTTCTCAGAACCAACTGGGAATCTTTCTGCTGCTGAACACTTTCATGATTCTTCCCCTTTTGTTTTCTCTGTTACGCTCTGATCAGGTCTGTTGGGGTTTTATTTCATGTTCCACAAATAGATCTGAAAGTTCACACTTTCACATTTCTCAGCTGTCTAAAAATGTTTTTACAAACTAGCCGAGGAAATACCCCCAGATTTAAAATACCAATCTGTTTGTAAAGAGTTTAAACATGGAATTACAATCAACCAAAGTGCTGTTCATAGAAACATCAGTGCATGAACACAGCAAACACAGCAGGATGTCTCATGCTACATACAGGAAACACACGCTTCCATTATCATGTCTGCGTGTTTTACTTGACGTGGCAGCAGAAATACGTCTTTTAATGTTTGAATCAGCTGCTGAGAAGCTCGATCATGTGACTGTTACTCAGACAGAAACATGTGGAGACGACAGCCGAGTGTTTCTGACCATCAGCTAAAAAAATCTGCTGGAAACAGCTGAACAACCTGCAGTGGAGCCAAAACAAGTTAGTGTTCCCTGCAAAATGTACAAAAGCCTGAAGAAACCACATCCATCACCTCCATCACCTCCATCACCTCCATCACATCCATCACCTCCATCACCTCCATCACCTCCATCACCTCCATCACATCCATCACCTCCATCACCTCCATCACATCTATCACCTCCATCACCTCCATCACCTCCATCACCTCCATCACATCCACCACCTCCATCACCTCCAACACCTCCATCACCTCCATCACATCCACCACATCCACATCCATCACCTCCATCACATCTATCATCTCCATCACCTCCATCACCTCCATCACATCTATCACCTCCATCACATCCACCACATCCATCACCCACCACATCCATCACATCCACCACATCCATCACCTCCATCACCTCCATCACCTCCATCACCTCCATCACCTCCATCACCTCCATCACATCCACCACATCCATCACCTCCATCACCTCCATCACCTCCATCACCTCCATCACATCCACCACATCCATCACATCCACCACATCCATCACCTCCACCACATCCATCACCTCCACCACATCCATCACCTCCATCACCTCCATCACATCTATCATCTCCATCACATCTATCATCTCCATCACCTCCATCACCTCCATCACCTCCATCACATCCACCACATCCATCACCTCCATCACCTCCATCACCTCCATCACCTCCATCACCTCCATCACATCCACCACATCCATCACCTCCATCACCTCCATCACATCCACCACATCCATCACCTCCATCACCTCCATCACCTCCATCACATCTATCACCTCCATCACATCTATCATCTCCATCACCTCCATCTCCATCACCTCCATCACATCCACCACATCCATCACCTCCATCACCTCCATCACCTCCATCACATCCATCACATCCATCACCTCCATCACCTCCATCACATCCACCACATCCATCACCTCCATCACATCTATCACCTCCATCACCTCCATCACCTCCATCACCTCCATCACCTCCATCACCTCCATCACATCTATCATCTCCATCACCTCCATCACCTCCACCACCACCACATCTATCACCTCCATCACATATCACCTCCATCACCTCCACCACATCTATCACCTCCATCACCTCCATCACCTCCATCACATCCACCACATCCATCACCTCCACCACCTCCATCACCTCCATCACCTCCATCACCTCCATCACCTCCATCACATCCACCACATCCATCACCTCCATCACCTCCATCACCTCCATCACCTCCATCACCTCCATCACCTCCATCACATCCATCACCTCCATCACCTCCATCACATCTATCATCTCCATCACCTCCATCTCACCTCCATCACCTCCATCACATCTATCATCTCCATCACCTCCATCACCTCCATCACCTCCATCACATCCACCACTCCATCACCTCCACCCCATCACCTCCACCACATCCATCACCTCCACACATCTATCACCTCCATCACCTCTATCACCTCCATCACATCCACCACATCTATCACATCCACCACATCCATCACCTCCATCACCTCCATCACATCTATCATCTCCATCACCTCCATCACCTCCATCACCTCCATCACATCCACCACATCCATCACCTCCATCACCTCCATCACCTCCATCACCTCCACCACATCCATCACCTCCATCACCTCCATCACCTCCATCACCTCCATCACCTCCACCACCTCCATCACCTCCATCACATCCACCTCCATCACCTCCATCACCTCCATCACCTCCATCACATCCATCACATCCACCACATCCATCACCTCCATCACCTCCATCACCTCCATCACCTCCATCACATCCACCACATCCATCACCTCCATCACCTCCATCACCTCCATCACCTCCATCACCTCCATCACCTCCATCACCTCCATCACCTCCATCACCTCCATCACATCTATCACCTCCATCACCTCCATCACCTCCATCACCTCCATCACCTCCATCACATCCACCACATCCATCACCTCCATCACCTCCATCACCTCCATCACCTCCACCACATCCATCACATCCATCACATCCATCACCTCCACCACATCCATCACCTCCATCACCTCCATCACCTCCATCACCTCCATCACCTCCATCACCTCCATCACCTCCATCACCTCCATCACCTCCATCACCTCCATCACCTCCATCACCTCCATCACCTCCATCACCTCCATCACCTCCATCACATCCACCACATCCATCACCTCCATCACCTCCATCACATCTATCACCTCCATCACCTCCATCACCTCCATCACCTCCATCACATCCACCACATCCATCACCTCCACCACATCCACCACATCCATCACCTCCATCACCTCCATCACCTCCATCACCTCCATCGCCTCCATCACCTCCATCACCTCCATCACATCCACCACATCCATCACCTCCATCACCTCCATCACCTCCATCACCTCCATCACATCCACCACATCCATCACCTCCATCACCTCCATCACATCTATCATCTCCATCACCTCCATCACCTCCACCACATCCATCACCTCCATCACCTCCATCACATCCACCACATCCATCACCTCCATCACCTCCATCACCTCCATCACCTCCCTCACCTCCATCACATCCATCACCTCCATCACCTCCATCACCTCCACCACATCCATCACCTCCACCACATCTATCACCTCCATCACATATCACCTCCATCACATCCACCACATCTATCACCTCCATCACCTCCATCACCTCCATCATCTCCATCACCTCCATCACCTCCATCACCTCCATCACATCCACCACATCCATCACCTCCATCACCTCCATCACATCCACCACATCCATCACCTCCATCACATCCATCACCTCCATCACCTCCATCACCTCCATCACCTCCATCACATCCACCACATCTATCACCTCCATCACATCTATCACCTCCATCACATCCACCACATCTATCACATCCACCACATCCATCACCTCCATCACCTCCATCACCTCCACCACCTCCATCACCTCCACCACATCCATCACCTCCATCACCTCCATCCCCTCCATCACCCCCATCCCCTCCATCACATCCACCACCTCCATCACCTCCATCCCCTCCATCACATCCATCACCTCCATCACATCCACCACATCCATCACCTCCATCACCTCCATCACCTCCATCACATCTATCACCTCCATCACATCTATCATCTCCATCACCTCCATCACCTCCATCACATCTATCACCTCCATCACCTCCATCACCTCCATCACCTCCATCACCTCCACCACATCCATCACCTCCATCACATCCATCACCTCCACCACCTCCACCACATCCATCACCTCCACCACATCCACCACATCCATCACCTCCATCACCTCCATCACCTCCATCACCTCCACCACATCCATCACCTCCACCACATCCATCACATCTATCACCTCCATCACATCCACCACATCCATCACCTCCACAACATCTATCACCTCCATCACCTCCATCACCTCCATCACCTCCATCACCTCCATCCATCCACCACATCCATCACCTCCATCACATCCATCACATCCACCACCTCCATCACCTCCACCACCTCCACCACATCCATCACCTCCATCACATCCACCACATCTATCACCTCCATCACCTCCATCACATCTATCATCTCCATCACCTCCATCACCTCCATCACCTCCATCCCCTCCATCACCTCCATCACCTCCATCACCTCCACCCCTCCATCACCTCCATCACCTCCATCACATCCACCACATCCATCACCTCCATCACCTCCATCACATCTATCACCTCCATCACATCCACCACATCCATCACCTCCATCACATCCATCACCTCCATCACCTCCATCACATCTATCATCTCCATCACCTCCATCACCTCCATCACCTCCACCACTCCATCACCTCCATCACCTCCATCACCTCCATCACCTCCACCACATCCATCACCTCCATCACCTCCATCCCCTCCATCACCTCCATCACCTCCATCACATCCACCACATCCATCACCTCCATCACCTCCATCACATCTATCATCTCCATCACCTCCATCACCTCCATCACCTCCATCACATCCATCACCTCCATCACCTCCATCACCTCCATCACCTCCACCACATCCATCACCTCCATCACCTCCATCACATCCACCACCTCCATCACCTCCATCACCTCCATCACCTCCATCACCTCCATCACATCTATCATCTCCATCACCTCCATCACCTCCATCACCTCCATCACATCCATCATCTCCATCACCTCCATCACCTCCATCACCTCCATCACATCCACCACATCCATCACATCCACCACATCCATCACCTCCATCACCTCCATCACCTCCATCACATCCACCACATCCATCACCTCCATCACATCCATCACATCTATCATCTCCATCACATCTATCACCTCCATCACCTCCATCACCTCCATCACCTCCATCACCTCCATCACCTCCATCACCTCCACCACATCCATCACCTCCATCACCTCCATCACCTCCATCACCTCCATCACCTCCATCACCTCCATCACCTCCATCACCTCCATCACATCCACCACATCCATCACCTCCATCACCTCCATCACCTCCATCACATCCACCACATCCATCACCTCCATCACCTCCATCACATCCACCACATCCATCACCTCCATCACCTCCATCACCTCCATCACCTCCATCACCTCCATCACATCCACCACATCCATCACCTCCATCACCTCCATCACATCTATCATCTCCATCACCTCCATCACCTCCATCACCTCCATCACATCCACCACATCCATCACCTCCATCACCTCCATCACCTCCATCACCTCCATCACCTCCACCACATCCATCACATCCACCACATCCATCACCTCCACCACTCCATCACATCTATCACCTCCATCACCTCCATCACCTCCACCACATCCATCACCTCCATCACCTCCATCACCTCCATCACATCCACCACATCCATCACCTCCATCACCTCCATCACATCTATCACCTCCATCACCTCCATCACCTCCACCACATCCATCACCTCCATCACATCTATCACCTCCATCACCTCCATCACCTCCACCACATCCATCACCTCCATCACCTCCATCACCTCCATCACATCCACCACATCTATCACCTCCATCACATCCATCACCTCCATCACCTCCATCACCTCCATCACCTCCATCACATCTATCATCTCCATCACCTCCATCACCTCCATCACCTCCATCACATCCACCACATCCATCACCTCCATCACCTCCATCACATCCACCACATCCATCACCTCCATCACATCCATCACCTCCATCACCTCCATCACCTCCATCACATCTATCATCTCCATCACCTCCATCACCTCCATCACCTCCATCACATCCATCACCTCCATCACCTCCATCACCTCCATCACCTCCATCACATCCACCACATCCATCACCTCCATCACCTCCATCACCTCCACCACATCCATCACATCCACCACATCCATCACATCCATCACCTCCATCACCTCCATCACCTCCATCACGTCCATCACCTCCATCACCTCCATCACCTCTATCACCTCCATCACCTCCATCACCTCCATCACATCCACCACATCCATCACATCCACCACATCCATCACCTCCATCACCTCCATCACCTCCATCACATCCACCACATCCATCACCTCCATCACCTCTATCACCTCCATCACCTCCATCACCTCCATCACCTCCATCACATCCATCACCTCCATCACATCCACCACCTCCATCACCTCCATCACATCCATCACCTCCATCACCTCCATCACATCTATCATCTCCATCACCTCCATCACCTCCATCACATCCATCACCTCCATCACCTCCATCACCTCCATCACATCCACCACATCCATCACCTCCATCACCTCCATCACATCCATCACATCCACCACATCCATCACCTCCATCACCTCCATCACATCCATCACCTCCATCACCTCCATCACCTCCATCACCTCCATCACCTCCACCACATCCATCACCTCCATCACCTCCATCACATCTATCACCTCCATCACCTCCATCACCTCCATCACCTCCATCACATCTATCATCTCCATCACATCTATCATCTCCATCACCTCCATCACCTCCATCACATCCATCACATCCACCACATCCATCACCTCCATCACCTCCATCACATCCACCACATCCATCACCTCCATCACCTCCATCACATCTATCATCTCCATCACCTCCATCACCTCCATCACCTCCATCACCTCCATCACCTCCATCACCTCCATCACCTCCACCACATCTATCACCTCCATCACATCTATCACCTCCATCACCTCCATCACCTCCATCACATCTATCATCTCCATCACCTCCATCACCTCCATCACCTCCACCACATCCATCACATCCACCACATCCATCACCTCCATCACCTCCATCACCTCCATCACATCCACCACCTCCATCACCTCCATCACCTCCATCACCTCCACACATCTATCACCTCCATCACCTCCATCACCTCCATCACCTCCATCACCTCCATCACCTCCATCACATCCATCACCTCCATCACCTCCATCACCTCCACCACATCCATCACCTCCACCACATCTATCACCTCCATCACATATCACCTCCATCACCTCCATCACATCTATCATCTCCATCACCTCCATCACCTCCATCACCTCCATCACATCCACCACATCCATCACCTCCATCACCTCCATCACCTCCATCACCTCCATCACCTCCATCACCTCCATCACCTCCATCACATCCACCACATCCATCACCTCCACCACATCCATCACATCTATCACCTCCATCACATCCACCACATCTATCACCTCCATCACCTCCATCACATCTATCATCTCCATCACCTCCATCACCTCCATCACCTCCATCACATCCACCACATCCATCACCTCCATCACCTCCATCACATCCACCACATCCATCACCTCCATCACCTCCATCACCTCCATCACATCCACCACATCTATCACCTCCATCACATCTATCACCTCCATCACATCCACCACATCTATCACCTCCATCACATCTATCACCTCCATCACATCTATCACCTCCATCACATCCACCACATCCATCACCTCCACCACATCCACCACATCCATCACCTCCATCACCTCCATCACCTCCATCACATCTATCACCTCCATCACATCTATCATCTCCATCACCTCCATCACCTCCATCACATCTATCACCTCCATCACATCCACCACATCCATCACCTCCACCACATCCACCACATCCATCACCTCCATCACCTCCATCACCTCCATCACCTCCATCACCTCCATCACATCTATCATCTCCATCACCTCCATCACCTCCATCACCTCCATCACATCCACCACATCCATCACCTCCATCACCTCCATCACCTCCATCACCTCCATCACGTCCATCACCTCCATCACCTCCATCACATCTATCACCTCCATCACCTCCATCACCTCCATCACCTCCATCACATCCACCACATCCATCACCTCCATCACATCCATCACCTCCATCACCTCCATCACCTCCATCACATCTATCATCTCCATCACATCCATCACCTCCATCACCTCCATCACCTCCATCACCTCCATCACATCTATCATCTCCATCACCTCCATCACCTCCACCACATCCATCACCTCCACAACATCTATCACCTCCATCACCTCCATCACCTCCATCACCTCCATCACATCCATCACCTCCATCACCTCCATCACCTCCATCACCTCCATCACCTCCATCACCTCCACCACATCCATCACCTCCACCACCTCCATCACATCCATCACCTCCATCACCTCCACCACATCCATCACCTCCACCACATCCATCACCTCCATCACCTCCATCACCTCCATCACCTCCATCACATCTATCATCTCCATCACATCTATCATCTCCATCACCTCCATCACCTCCATCACATCTATCACCTCCATCACATCCACCACATCCATCACCTCCATCACCTCCATCACATCTATCATCTCCATCACCTCCATCACCTCCATCACCTCCACCACATCCATCACATCCACCACATCCATCACCTCCACCACATCCATCACATCTATCACCTCCATCACATCCACCACATCCATCACCTCCACCACATCCACCACATCCATCACCTCCATCACCTCCATCACCTCCATCACATCTATCACCTCCATCACATCTATCACCTCCATCACATCCACCACATCCATCACATCCACCACATCCATCACCTCCACCACATCCATCACATCTATCACCTCCATCACATCCACCACATCCATCACCTCCACAACATCTATCACCTCCATCACCTCCATCACCTCCATCACCTCCATCACATCCACCACATCCATCACCTCCATCACATCCATCACCTCCATCACCTCCATCACCTCCATCACATCTATCATCTCCATCACCTCCATCACCTCCACCACATCCATCACCTCCACAACATCTATCACCTCCATCACCTCCATCACCTCCATCACCTCCATCACCTCCACAACATCCATTTCCTGTCACCTTCAGCCTCTACAGTATCCCAATCACCTGTATCTGTGTGTGTGTGTGTGTGTGTGTGTGTGTGTGTGTGTGTGTGTGTGTGTGTGTGTAGCAGATGATAGAAACACATTTCCACTGTCACTCGGACTCGTCATGTGACTTCTAGCAGTGCCTGTTTTCCTTGTTCAGTTTATTTTATCTGTCAGTTGCTCACGTGAGGATGACGTTTATTTTTCCATAGAAACAAACACAATCTGACAGTTACTGCATAACAGCGATCCGGAATCGGGGGTGGGGTGGGGGCGTACACCCCCAGCGATGGTTAGAGTTTACTGTGGCCGCCAACAACATCGTGTTTCAATATGAAGAACAAAGTTAGTTCGATCTTTGTAGCAGTTTAAACTCCCATGAGCCACTGCTTCAAAAGTAAAATGTTCAAGTAATTAAAACATCATGTTTGTTATTTTCATACAGGTGTTACTGACTGTGATCACGCTGTTCTGTGACATACAGAGAAATGAAGGTCGAGAACAAAACACAACAAGCACAAACATCAGAAAAATGTCCATTCAGCCTGTTTTTTTAATCTTAGGAGAGAAAAGTAGAAACTTGATGACTAATTATTTTATCACACTGTTTCTCAGCACAACGATCAGGTGACTGTGAAGAATTCACATCAGCTTATTACACATTAAACCAGCTGTAGATCAAACAGCTGATGATTCCTCAGATCTTACATTATCATCCCGACCCTTGAACTTTAACCTTTGAGGTAAAACTGAACCTGAATGACCCAAAAAACCTCCAGCCTTTAAACGCCATGACATTCCTCACTGTAAAGAGTTCAGTTGTTTTTAACTTGTCAACCGTCTCGATCAGGTGAGGAAGTTTTCGCGTTAAACCTGTTTTTCTATAGAATATGCTGCCGCCTCATCAGCTTTGTGGTTTGGCTTCAGTCACACAGTCACATGCTTCTTGTTGTTACACAAACCTTCAGTTTAAATTCTCTGTAAGTAGAAAGACGTGTGTGTTTGTAGTATTTGTTTTTGGGGGTTCTGACTGCTGAAATTCGTTGCATCTGTTTGATGATAAAATGTTTCATGAAACCAGTTTCATCAAAGTGAAAAAACTTCAATTTTCAGAGATTAAAGAAGTAAATTCTGCCCTAATCTGACACAGTGCAGATGTTTGTGAATGAAGCAGTTGAGACATGCTGAGACGAGGCTGCAGCGTCTCAGGTGACATACAGGTGACTGTCATGTGAGCGTGTATGCAGATCGATGATGTTCCTGCTTCTGGATGAAGCTGCAAACAAACAAACACAGAAAAGTGGAAACAAGATTTTTTGAATTCAGACCTCAGTTAAATGTTCCTGTTTAAAACAGAGTCTGTATTAATCAAACACACGAGCTGCAGAACCTTCGCTGTTAAACTGATGACTTCCTGTTATTTCTTTCTGTGGTCATAATCCTCTGGTGTCTGGAGGTAAATACAAACAATACCTGAAGGGTTTGAATGTTTAAAGGTCTTATGTGACAATCTGGTGCTGTTTGTTTTGTTCTTTCAGCTGCTTCATCGGTTTGTTCATGTTTGTTTTTGTTTACGTCACAGCTGTATTTGCTTTTATTGATTCTGAACATCGGGTTTAGTTTACAGATCTGTATAATCATTGTGTGAAATATGACCGATATTCATGTATTTACCTTTTTTTTTTACCATGTCCTGTCTGGCAATACAGCAGTCGGGATTGATGTCTGCATAGAAACACCTGATAGATTTATTCTAACAAGCTGAACATGCAGCAACGTTCTGCTTTTCTTTATTGGGATTTTATTTAGATGTTATTTTTGTTTATTACAACTGTTTGAATCAGCGGACATGACAAAGAAGAAAGAAAATGAGAGAAAAACAAGAAAGAAAAAAGATAAAAATAGGTAGAAGGTGGGAGAGAGAGAGAAATCTGCTTCAACACCAGCTGAGAGACAAAAACAAGAGCAGAGACACCACAGCATCCACCAACATCTGGATTTAAACACTGATAATATCATTATGGACACAAACAAATAATGATACTTAACACACAACATCCACAGCAGCAGCTGCAGCCCAAGTCAGTGAGTGTCTGTGCACACCTGTGTGCATGGACCATAAGGTTTCTCCATAAAACTGTCTGACAGTGGGTGTTAAAAGCCCCGGCCCCGGTCCCCAGACCCCAAAGCAGACCCCAAGGGGAACCCAAGCCCAACATGTATTTACCTTAAATTAACCCGGTTATTTAACCAGGATGATAAACTAAAGAACCGGTTCATCTACAGGCGGGACTTCTCCAGAAAAACAGAGACATTCCTCCCTCACTGCGTTTAGGACTCAGTGTTTTGAGTCCTCAGGTGTTCTGGGACGTTCGGTGTTGATGTCCGTCCAGGTGAACCCAGAGGTGACAAACAGGAGCGTGACACGTTGAATCAAAACTCTGTAAGTTGCACAAACACTGAATCACTTAAATCACAGATTAGAAGAAGCTTCCAGGGAAAAGAAAGAGCTGAGATTTATTTATTTATTTAACTGATGTAATCAGTTCTCAGGAACACGTGAGCAAACAGACTCTCCTTCAACCAGAAGATGTAACTTATTCATCCTCAAGGTTTTTGGTCAAATCATAAACTTTGTTTTCTGTCTCTGAAATAAAGAGTGAAGTTCATCAGTTACCTGCGAAGCAGCAGACAGGTGCTTCATTTCTCTAGAACCCAATCAGAACCAAAACAGAACCTTAGGGTTGATATTCGATCACCTGGTGGACAAACTGGTCCCACCTGTTTAATCCATGTCCCAGTCTTCAGACTACAGCAGAACTCATGGGTTCATGATCAAACACTTTACAAACACGGTTCTGATCTCCGATGAGATCTGACTGGAACACAAAAACTGTATCAGCTGTAAACTGGTCTGAGATCCGGATCTTCAGCAGACCTGAGAGTCTGAAAACGGGTTTTTATTTCTGAGGAAATGTTCACAGGAATCAAAGGTTTCATCTTAAAGCTTCACTCTGAGGTTCAGCTCAGAACTTTAAGTTAAAGATAAATGAATCTTACAACAGACTCAAACCTTCAAACCACAGAGTTCTGGTTCTGGATTGTCTTTGTGTTGAATGTGGGTCATGATGTCACACTGATGTGTTCGACTCCACGCAGACAGAAAAACATGTTCTGTTGAATAAAATGTATTTAACACACAAGAACACAAAGAATCCACAGACTGAAGCTTCACATGGAGACACGAACATGTTAAGTAAAGAATTTATTATAAAAGTATTACACTGAAAAGTTTCAGATATAAGAACATGGCATTCCCACACATGCTAAAAGAATGTAACATAAATAAGGACAAAACAAGTTGTGCAATGCAGCGATTGGACCAGAACCTGAGTCCGTTCCTCCTCATCAATCAGAAAACATCTTCAGCTGCTCGTTAGAGCCGCTCGTTACAGCTGATAAACTCAATATCAGACTGATTTACATCATCATGTGGTTTGTTTTCAGAAAAAGCAGAAACCAGGTTCGTTTTGCAGATCATCACTTCAGTTTGTGTCTGTACAAGAAAAACTAAATAAATCAGCGTGTTGGAGGGAAGCAACACTGATGATGAGCACACACAGGTTCAACACAAACTTTAATAAAGCAGATGTTTCTGGGATGTTCATCATATTGATCTCTTACATTCATTCAGCTGAACATTTGGGTCAGAAACAGGAAGGTGGATTATTTCCAGTTTTAACGCTGCGAGTTCAGACTGAAACCAACAGCTTTGAATCGATGTAACACTGAAGCACAAAGAAAATACTGAAGACAGACCCTTTAGTTCCTACAAATTCAGACTTTTGGGGAACAAACGACTCAACATTCACACAAAATGTGTCTGTTTTATAAGAGAAAATCCTGAAATCTCAGCTCAGTTATTGTTTCTGCTGATGCTTCAAGCTTCAGCTTCATGTTGTGAAAAGACAAAGTGAAAGAAGATGCGAAGCCACGCGGT
Source organism: Pachypanchax playfairii (assembly GCA_006937955.1). Lineage (NCBI taxonomy): Eukaryota > Metazoa > Chordata > Actinopteri > Cyprinodontiformes > Aplocheilidae > Pachypanchax > Pachypanchax playfairii. Next base: position 287,845 of record SSNP01000030.1, on the reverse strand, counting down.
CGACCCACAGTGAAACTGAGACGAGCTGAAGTTCAGTCTGAGTCGGCTGCAGAGTAAAAACCCAACGCCGTCTCCGCAGGATGTTTCTGTTAGTTTACTGTAACAGAACAATCAGCATCATTGAGTTTAATCAGAATAAAAAGAGTCTAATTATTAAAATCATTCCTGTTAATGTTATTTCATTGTGTTCTGGTGGCACTTCCTGTTTAACCCAATGAGCCTGAGATTAAAGTCAAGCTCCACCCTGTCTGCCATGATGGTGAGTTTATTTACGGGGGGGAGGAGCTTCACACAGACGCTTCTGTTTACAGGTCTCAGAGTTTCCTCATTATTCAATTAACCTACAATCGTTTTTAGGAACTTCTAGTGAAAATCTGAGTCTGATGGATCCAAACCAGATCCATCACAGAACATTAAGACCTCAGTAGTTTGGTTTAACTAGAGAAACTCAGTTTCAGATTTCTCTCTCGTCCAGTTTGACGGCTGGAGCGACACCTAGAGACACGAACTGTAAAGTGCAGCTAAACCAGTAACCTGCCACTGAAGCCTCGTCGTTCTACCAGCAGAAACACTGAAATCTTTGGGTTTTGGTTCTGAGTGACAGAAAGAATGAAAACAGGTCTGAATATTTATATTAATATTACACACTAAGAAGAGTCCCAGAAACCAACAACAACGTAGGACTGTGGGCGTTACAGAGAACAGACACGTTCCCACTATGAAGTGTAACAGAAAAAACTTATTCAAATACATTTTCAGATATTTTGGCAAAAACACTGTTTGTTTTAAAGATTTATCATAAATCAATAAACTGCATCAGCTTGTCTTTTATCTGCAGGAAAAACTGACTGAACGTCACTGAAATAATCTCACAAATATCTTGTTTCACCTGATTCAGATTTTCAGAATAAAACTCAAATAAAAGTAAAATTATAAGGAAATTTTGGGACCTGTCAAAGAAAGTTACCCAAAAAAGACCCGATATCAGCTGATCGATGGATGAATGCATGAATCCTGATTATACACCAGATTAATCCTGATTAAGCTGTTTTCCTTCGAGCGTTGCAGATTAAATTTGAGTTACTGTTTTCTGAAGGTTTTAAAATGTGCAGATTGTTTGACTGGCGGGTTCAACAAGGCACCGTTCTTCAGATATCAGAACGTTTGTGCTTTCAGGGAGGTAGAAGGCCACGAAGGCACTCAGAAAAACAACTATTCATCACAAAAAATCCCAACAAGACAAAGAAAAAGTGAGCAGATGATTTTAAAAGCGGACGTCCTCGTTATCAAACCTTCTATTGGTTTTGTGTTTTTCTGGTTTTGTGAGACGAGAATGTGCAACAAGAGGAACTTCACTCAGCAGCTCAATAAGATTAAGACAAGAATAAACACGCGTTCCTCTTTGGAGAGAAGTTCTTCACGACATTCAGTGGAGAGAGAAGTTGGCTGTACAGATGTGGAGAGCTCAAACAACATCTGGAGTTCCTAACGAGTGAGCAGCTGGACTCCATTGCACTTCGTTTGAGCAGAAGTCCGTCTCATCAGAGGGTTTGGCGAGGCGCCTGTGCGCCCTCAGCGGGAGATGACGGAGCTGATGGAGTTGTAGGATGTGCCACCGTTACAGGTGGGGGGGTAAACACCGGAGGCTCCGCCCACAGCCTCCATGTTGACCCTAAAGACAGGTGAGGCCTTGAGGAGGAAGTCTGCCGCGTCTCGGCGGCCGAGCTCTCTCAGTTTAGTCATCAGCACCCTGACCGTGCTGCTGGGCCGGCCGCTCCACTCCTGCAGCAGCGCCGCGGTCGGGCTGGGCTGCAGCTCGGCCTGCTGGGAGTCTGAGTCCAGGGTCCCGTTTGGAGTCCCGTTGCTGTGTTTGGCCACCAGATCTGTGAGTCCGAGGTTCATAGCCAGCAGACACCAGTCTTTCCCCATGGCGTCGGGCGGGTCTAGCATGCGGCAGAGCTTCCTGCGAGCCAGTAGGGGAACGTCCGATATGTGCATGTCTCTTCCCACAATCCCCTGCTGGTACACTTCAGCGCAGCCGAAGGCCAGGATGCTGCTGAAGCTCTCCCGGTAGCCTCCCATGGTGTTAGTGAGCGACGTCTCCCGCTGGACTTGGGCTCTGAAGAAGTCTTTGGGTTGGTAGACCATGATGGGGGCGTGGTGCTCCCGCAGCTGCTGAGGACTCAGGTAGTACCTGGCGGTGAGCAGTCCGGGCAGCGTGGACGCCAGCAGGTTCTCTGTGATGCTGCTGATGGTGTCCAGCAGCGTGTAACATTTGGCACGCTCTGTGCTGTGTCCACGAACCTGGATCTCCACGCCCTGACCGTGGTTGACCAGCAGGATCATGGCCTCCACTCCCGCTTGGCTCACTTTGGCTCCGTTAGTCCACAGGTGGATGTCTCCATCAGAATCCTCTCCACCGTCCTCCTCGGGTTTCTGCTGGTGGCTCCAGCGACACAGATTCACCTGCAGCTTGTGAAAGAGGCCACAGGGGAAGGGGGTGAGGTGCTCCGCTGGGACGAGACGGACCCCTCCATAGATCAGAGACTCCTCGTCCTCCTCTTCGGTCCAAGAGCGGTGGAGACCATTTGTCTTAATGAGGGCGGGGACGTCCACCATGGATGGGTTGGTGACATCACGAGCACAGACATCCATGGCATCCAGGATCTGCAGCAGCTCCTCCACATCGCTCTCGGGGGCCAGAGCCTGCACCTCCTCCAGCCTGTAGCGCCCCCTGTAGTGGTGGATGGCCTTGGGGGTCTCCACAGACAGCAGCTTTCCCAGGATGTTGGTGCAGAGCCACCGAGGCTCCAGGAGAACGACGTCCTGCACCGTCTCACTCTGGACGATGTTAATCTGAGGACAGACGGAAGAAAGAACAAAACCAGAAACACGTCAGAGATCAGCGCACGAGAGAACAAACACCACGACACAAGTTTAATGTAACGTGAATAAAAGTTTTAGAATTATTAGAAACAACGTGCAGCTGAACCGACAACCTGATACACCACCAAACAAAACCTTCCTGCTGAAACGTGTTTTCTTTACTCTGGATCAACAGTGACCCCTAGTGGACGTCTGCTGAACTCACAGTCAGCTGATCAAACCAGGAGCACACTCACCTCCCCCATGCTGTGGAGCTGCAGGGTCAAAGTTCGGAGGTGATCCTGGCTGACCAGAGGGTTGATGTGCTCCTGAACATCACTGACAAACTGCTGCCATGACGTCAGCTGGTTGGGACCGCTCATCTTCCTCCAGGTGGGCAGCGTGGCCAGTAAACGCTCGGACAGCTGCGTCATGGCGCTGCAGCTCTGAATCGATGGAGAAGAAGAAGGTAAAGGATTCGCTGCACGTCACCGTGGATGTAAAAACAACTAATCTTTCTTTAACTGAGACGTAAAACTCTTTAAAACAGATAAATGCAAAATTAAGAATATATTTAGATAGAAACTAAAACCAACGGAAACCACGAAAATACAACTATAAAATTCCTCTTCATGTTGTTCTGAGTAATAATCAGAAGGATGGTTTTAAAACAGAGTAAGAATGTGAGTGATGAAGAGGAGCAGGTCTCACTGAGATGATGCTGGTACGGAGCTCCTGCAGGTGATTCCTCAGCAGTTTAAAGTCTTTGGAGTTCGAGGCGCCGGCGTCCATCACAAACAGTTTGTCACTGATCTGCAAGTCGTTCCCAAACCTGAAGACCAGAAAACCATCAGAATAAAAACTGCACTGCAGTACCGTGATACCAGGAGTTGAGACAGAACCAGGTCTACAGAAGTCTGAGAACTTTCTGTTCCTCGTTACTGAAGCGTTTCACAGTAAGTTAGAAAAAGAAGCAGCTGGAGTTTTTTTTGATGTTTCACTTCTCACTCAACAAAAATATAAAACCAGTCTGAAGACCAGAGTCTGTTCAGACCTGAACCGATCACGAGGGCTGTGGTTTGGGTCCTGACCTGTTCCGGACTTCTTTGAGCAGGACTCTCTCCTTGTCGTAGCTGAACTCTCCAGAGAAGGTTCTGGGGATGTTGGCGAGGTCTGCGTGCGTTGCCACCAGGACCACCGTGAGAGGCTGCTGAATCCGACCTCCAAAAACTGAACACAGAAACAAACATTCCACCAGGTGTCACCACGTTTAGATACACCTGGATGTAAATCAGTTTTATAACATCAATCTGGTTCAAACAGAGTCCCAACTGTTTTAGAACTGGGGTTGTATCATCTGATAAGAGACCCCCCCCCCCTCACCAATGTTGTCCTGGGGGAGGAGGAGAGCCTTCAGCAGGTTCAGCCAGTATGTGATGTGGCTCAGCTGGGTCTCAAACGGCTCCTCCAGGCTGAACAGAACCAGGTGGATCGCTGTCACGTCATTGGCTGCAAAGTAGTCGTAGGTGCAGTGATAGACCGGGTTCCCTGAAAACTCCCAAACGCTGAAATCTCCCACGCCTTCAGAGACGAGAGAAACAGGAAGCAGGTGACATGATCTGTCCTGCTTTACATCCGATCTGTAAACCTGGACGTGTCTGAGACTCACCGTGGATGTTGGTGAGCTGGATGTCGATGGCCTTCGTGGCCTGATCGTCAGCAGCGGACAGAGAGCCGTGGACAGGAGAGAAGACCTCCAGGACGCCTTTGGTCAGACTGGGTTCAAACATCATGCTGCGACTGCGAACGCTGACGTTCTCACAACCCGGGTACAGGTTGGAGATGCTGACTGAGACTTTGGACGGACAGGAGGGTCAAAAATCACGTTAAAAAAATAATTATACAAACTGTAATTAACTAGTCTGTGTTACACCCGAACACATCACTTAGATAAATAAATACATGTGTTGAAACACAAGGAGGCGCTGTTCAGCTAAACATGCTGGCCTCTCTGCAGGACCACGCCTACAGCTTGTTTTTCTACAGCTTTTAGTTCTCTGACCTTTTTATTTGTCTTGGGTTAAATAATCTGGTTTCAACATAATCTGAGTAGAAAAGCTCCAGGTGAGCCGAATGTGATGAACAAACAAAGTGTTTGTTACCTGCCGGGTGAAGATCAACATCTCAACAGATAAACAAACTTTGGGTCGGATTATTTCAGTGTTACAACAAAGAAGAAACAGCTGTGCTGCAGATTCAGACGTCAGAGATAAAAACAGCTGATCAGGTGAAAACACCTCCTCAGGTGTGCACGACCTCACGTGCAGCTTCACTCTTTATACAGAGAAGCAGGAAAAAGAAACAAAAAGCTGCAACATAAAGATGCTGAAACATTTACAACGTTCAGGTTTTACAACATGATGAAGATGATGATGAAGATTCAATCTGTTTTTACAAACTGATGCTTGATCCAGATTCACTCTGATCTGGATCAGTTTCATTAACAGACCAAGTGTTTTCAGACTCTGGACTCGCAGCAGATTTCACTCAGTCAATAAAGTTCAGCTGCGACTGAAAACAAAAGCCTCTTTCAACGAGTCTTCAGGTCCGACAGAAACTACAGATCCACCGAAAGCAGCAGGATGGATCAGTAACACGATCCGGCTCACAGAACTGACCATTATCTGATCGAGCATCACGTCTATCCAGGAGGTTAATGGCTTCGAGCGCCGCAGATACACAGGCAGACGCTAACAGAGAGGTGGAGGTATGAGGGGGAGGGGCTTAATCAGGGACTCTCAGCACAGACAGAACAGGAGTAACTGAAGCTTTAACAGAGTCCCGGTTCGATACAGAGTAACGCGTGTGTGTGTGTGTGTGTGTGTGTGTGTGTGTGTATGTGTGTGTGTGTGTGTGTGTGTGTGTGGGTTTGTATTTCTGACCTCCTGGGGACCAGTTTCCTGACTTTTACTATCTTTCTGGGGTCCGAGGGTTCTTGTGGGGACCGAAGCCTGGTCCCCATGGGGGGGACTCCCCTTTTTAGGGTTAGGTTTATAGGTATGGTGTGAATAGAGTTTTAGTTAGTCTTAGGGTTAGTTATAGATCAGTAATGGTTAAGGTTAGTAAAAGGGTTTGGGTTAGGTATAAATCTAGTTACTAAAATCAATGGAAGTCAATGGACGGTCCCCATAAGGATACCAAAACACACTTGTGTGTGTGTGTGTGTGTCTGTGTGTGTGTCTGTGTGTGTGTGTGTGTGTGTGTCTGTGTGTGTGTGTGTGTGTGTGTGTGTGGGTTTGTATTTCTGACCTCCTGGGGACCAGTTTCCTGACTTTTACTATCTTTCTGGGGTCCGAGGGTTCTTGTGGGGACCGAAGCCTGGTCCCCATGGGGAGGACTCCCCTTTTTAGGGTTAGGTTTATAGGCATGGTGTGAATAGAGTTTTAGTTAGTCTTAGGGTTAGTTATAGATCAGTAATGGTTAAGGTTAGTAAAAGGGTTTGGGTTAGGTATAAATCTAGTTACTAAAATCAATGGAAGTCAATGGACGGTCCCCATAAGGATACCAAAACACACTTGTGTGTGTGTGTGTGTGTCTGTGTGTGTGTCTGTGTGTGTGTGTGTGTGTGTGTGTCTGTGTGTGTGTGTGTGTGTGTGTGTGTGTGTGTGTGTGTGTGTGTGTGTGTGTGTGTGTGTGTGTGTGTGTGTGTGTGTGTGTGGGTGTGTGTGTGTGTGTGTGTGTGTGTGTGACTTCCTGTTTCTGCTGAAGGACACTGAAGTGTGAAACTCCATGAAGGTAATGAAACGTAACAGGATTTAAATCTGACCATCGACCTGCTCTGTCAGAGATTACAGATCATTTTAACACAGATTAATAACATGTTCAGGGTCGTATGGAGAGCTGGTAACCATCTCCAGTGAGGGGCGGGGCTACACCTGGACAGGTTTAACAGACCGATCAGAAGTGTCTCATGAAATAAGAACGATGACGTTAAGGTTAAATAACATGTTCAGACAAACGTCCTGAACCCAATTCAGCACATCCAGATGTTCCAGCTGTCCGTCACCTACCAGCTGGTTTAGAGTTGATGGGGGAGTTGGGGTGGCGTGTTGCATTGGTCATACGTGACCTCCTCCTCCTGAAGAAGCTGCGCAGGATGCCACACTTCAGAGACTCGAGCAGCGTGCTCTTCCCGGCGCCGGAGTGTCCGAACAGTTTGAGTTTGATCCGAGGCTGGATGGTCTGAGTGGGGCGGAGCTGCTGGATGTAGCTCAGCTTGTGGTTGTCCTGAAGAAAAAAACCACAGAAGAAGAAGGTTTATTAAAACCTTTACATCACCTGGAAACTTCTTCAAACCTGCTCCTTGTTTCTGTCTGTCTACATGTCAGCTTCCATCAAACAGCTGTTCCAGATGTTGCACCTGACATCATGTAGAACAGCTCGTGTTACGACCACATCGAACGGCGTGTATAAACAACAGGAACCTTTTTAAACACCTCCTGCAGTCGGTTAACAGATCCCATCAGTGACGGGTCCTTTAACCGTGTGATGGATGAGTCATCCATCAGAAGTGGCCTCCAGCTCTCTGAGTGGCTGCGTGGGAAGTGAAAACACTCCACACGCCCACTCGGGTTCTGATGCTGCATTCAATAAATAAAGTTTTTAATTCTAGTAATTGTGATTCAGACTCCAGCTGCATGTTTTGAAACTTCACATTGAATTCAACGTGCAGCGTTTAGTTAGATGTTCTTCTCCTCTTGATGCTGAGAATCCAGCCTGGTCTCATCAGATCTGGTCTCTGTGTGCCAGAGAAGCTTAAATTAGTCTGACATATGCAGAGATGATGACTCTGTTCACAGTTACTGCTTTCATGTTTTCACGCTCTGCTCTGAATCTCAGCAGGTTTTCTGGAAAAAAGGGACCAGAAGACAAATAAGATGTAAAGTCTGTGTGTTCTGGTGGATGTGACGAGTATCAGACTGGGAACTCTGCAGGTTCACAGCTTTTACCCTTTTATCAAATTAACCTGATCACATGACTCAATCTGGATTATTACAGCATATATAAAGATGGACGATACGTCCTGTTCACCAACGCTACCATGTTGGATTTTTGGAACCAGAGACACAGAAAGTCCCGCCCACAATCATGAGACACACACGAAGCAGCAACATACACGAGTCAACAAGAAATGATGTAAAATCAATAAAATGTCAGGGGGGGCGGGACTTAAGATGTATACCAGGCCTTGAGGGGGCAGGGCTTAAGACATATACCAGGCCTTGAGGGGGCGGGGCTTAAGACATATACCAGGCCTTGAGGGGGCGGGACTTAAGACGTATACCAGGCCACGAAGGGGAGATTATTTCGTTTCATTGTCTGTGTCATAGTCTTGTGTCTTTACCATGAACACACAGTGACATGACGGATTCGGAACAGATCAGAACCCTCTTCTGGATTTTATGTGGGTTTGATTTTTTATTTCATGGATATTTAAAGACAATTTTAAGGAAAATGCAGAAATTTCTCAAATATGTGTGAAATGAACTTAAATTAAGTTTCTGAACTTTAATATCAACATTTTCTGTTTTCAAAAGAAAAATCCTGAAAGAGCTTCAGAAAGCCTGAAGACCTGCTGATCCAGCCCCCTTTAAAGAGCTCATTTCACCCACATTTCAGGACTTTGTGGTTATTTCTTAAGTCTTAACCAGTAATATGAAACATTTTATATATAAAAAACGCCAGGAAACACTGATTAACAGACCTTTCAATCTGTCTGCATCAAAATTCGGGTGGTTCCGGCTCCTTCCGTATTCATTATTCGGATTTGCTGGACTCTGATTGGCTAACAAACTAGCCTATGAGAGCAAAGAATACTGTTTCCTGCCCTGCTGTGCATGGTAACAGTAGACGCTCTCTCTTCCTGTTTGTTACGTCTTATACTAACAGCTTTTAGCCAGCAGCATGCTAGGCGTGGTTTCAACTGCAGGAGCTGATGAATACTAACAAACAAAGGAGTTGTGATGAAACAGATACAGGCTGTTAGAACTCGGGTTTTATCACCACCTGCGTAGTTTGAGAGATTAAAACTGAAAGAGAAGTTGTTGACCTGTTTTCACCCACTATGAAGGTAAGAACACCTGTGGAGCTAAAATATTCAACAGAAACCTCAGAAAAACTGTTTTTAATGGAAGGTACTCTTTAAAGGATTCAGGAAAGTCTGACTGCTGGGAAGGAAAACACACATCTGGATCCGGCCTGTGAAACACTGAAGAAGCACACTGATATTATCATCTGCTCCATGTGACGAGTAAAGTACTGTCACATGTCTCAGTTTGGCACATCGTTAAAATCTAACACTTCCTGTCTTTGTCTCGACACCCTGAAACAAAAATAGTCAAGTGTGACGGCTGTGAAACTAGAGTCGACATCATCATCATCACCTGCACGTTCACTGCTTCGCTCCACATTCACCTCCCAGTTCTCATCTTTTCTTTTATTCCACATTCTGCTGATTTTATTTAAAGTTCTTGAAGCTGTTTTTCATTCTCACCTTTTTAAGTTTCCCCAACAGCGTCACGATGTGCTTGTGTTGATCAGCTGAAGCCAAATCCTCGGCTGTTTTTCCATCCTGAAACACAATAAAACAGAAACAATCATGAAGTCAATGCAACTAAAACACGTCTGTCTCTGTCTTCATGTAGGTGGAGACGGTTTGTACATGCACACATGCACACACGCACGTGCACACACACTGCAGCTCTACAGATGTTTGATGTTGGTTTGTTATAGAAGTTTCTGTCAGGTGATGAATTCGGAGGGAAAATGAATTTTTAGGATTTACCAACATGGTTTCACTCTGTTTCATTTTCCTTTTCTAACAAAACATTTTAACCTTTAAACTGTTTGAACTGAGTGTAAAACTAAAGCTCGACCTCATCAAACAGCAACAGAAAGCAGAACGTCAGTAAGAGACGGAGCTGAAGCCGCGGCCGTCGTTTCACTGTGTGAAGCTGAAAATGAGCCGATCGTTTATTCAGAGCCGACGTGTCCATGAGATGTTTCAGTGTAGAAATCATCAAACAGTGTGACGAGATGACGCCACTCACTATCTTAAGGATTCTGCTAATAATTAATTTGTGCAGTGAGCCGCTCTGCAGCTCAAGCAGAAGATTAACCCCGCCCCCTCATCACACAGCACAGAGCCATTATTTAAACAACAATGTTTATAATCTGGAGACGGACTGATTATAATCTTCTGAAAATAAACAACACCTTCAGCAGCAGAAACTTCACATCTCTGTGATTAAACTCACGTTAGTGACGGCGTCGATGTTTGCTCCGGACAGGCAGAGATGACGAACCACCTCCAGACTCCCGTTGTTAGCAGCCAGGTGAAGCGGCGTCCTGCCGTACTGGTGAGAACAGAATAAAAACCATTTTCAGGACAACAGAATCCACATGAGTCGGGTTTGTCATCTACAAATTATTCATTAGATTCATTTTCTCCAACTGAACCTCCAGCTGATCGACAGAGTCTCCAGCTGACCGAGTCTCCAGCTGACAGAGTCTCCAGCTGACAGAGTCTCCAGCTGACCGACAGAGTCTCCAGCTGACTGAGTCTCCAGCTGACAGAGTCTCCAGCTGACCGACAGAGTCTCCAGCTGACCGACAGAGTCTCCAGCTGACAGAGTCTCCAGCTGACAGAGTCTCCAGCTGACAGAGTCTCCAGCTGACCGACAGAGTCTCCAGCTGACTGAGTCTCCAGCTGACTGAGTCTCCAGCTGACTGAGTCTCCCGCTGACCGACCGAGTCTCCAGCTGACAGAGTCTCCAGCTGACTGAGTCTCCAGCTGACAGAGTCTCCAGCTGACCGACAGAGTCTCCAGCTGACAGAGTCTCCAGCTGACCGACAGAGTCTCCAGCTGACCGACAGAGTCTCCAGCTGACTGAGTCTCCAGCTGACAGAGTCTCCAGCTGACAGAGTCTCCAGCTGACTGAGTCTCCAGCTGACTGAGTCTCCAGCTGACTGAGTCTCCAGCTGACCGACCGAGTCTCCAGCTGACCGACTGAGTCTCCAGCTGACCGACCGAGTCTCCAGCTGACAGAGTCTCCAGCTGACAGAGTCTCCAGCTGACAGAGTCTCCAGCTGACCGACCGAGTCTCCAGCTGACCGACCGAGTCTCCAGCTGACCGACCGAGTCTCCAGCTGACCGACTGAGTCTCCAGCTGACAGAGTCTCCAGCTGACCGACAGAGTCTCCAGCTGACCGACAGAGTCTCCAGCTGACCGACAGAGTCTCCAGCTGACCGACAGTGTCTCCAGCTGACAGAGTCTCCAGCTGACAGAGTCTCCAGCTGACCGACAGAGTCTCCAGCTGACCGACAGAGTCTCCAGCTGACTGAGTCTCCAGCTGACAGAGTCTCCAGCTGACAGAGTCTCCAGCTGACCGACAGAGTCTCCAGCTGACAGAGTCTCCAGCTGACAGAGTCTCCAGCTGACCGAGAGAGTCTCCAGCTGACCGTGTCTCCAGCTGACAGAGTCTCCAGCTGACAGAGTCTCCAGCTGACCGACAGAGTCTCCAGCTGACAGAGTCTCCAGCTGACAGAGTCTCCAGCTGACCGACAGAGTCTCCAGCTGACCGACAGAGTCTCCAGCTGACAGAGTCTCCAGCTGACAGAGTCTCCAGCTGACAGAGTCTCCAGCTGACCGACAGAGTCTCCAGCTGACAGAGTCTCCAGCTGACCGAGAGAGTCGCCAGCTGACAGAGTCGCCAGCTGACAGAGTCTCCAGCCGACCGACAGAGTCTCCAGCTGACCGACAGAGTCTCCAGCTGACAGAGTCTCCAGCTGACAGAGTCTCCAGCTGACTGAGTCTCCAGCTGACTGAGTCTCCAGCTGACCGACCGAGTCTCCAGCTGACAGAGTCTCCAGCTGACAGAGTCTCCAGCTGACCGACAGAGTCTCCAGCTGACCGACAGAGTCTCCAGCTGACTGAGTCTCCAGCTGACAGAGTCTCCAGCTGACCGACAGAGTCTCCAGCTGACCGACAGAGTCTCCAGCTCACAGAGTCTCCAGCTGACTGAGTCTCCAGCTGACAGAGTCTCCAGCTGACCGACAGAGTCTCCAGCTCACAGAGTCTCCAGCTGACTGACAGAGTCTCCAGCTGACAGAGTCTCCAGCTGACCGACAGAGTCTCCAGCTGACCGACCGAGTCTCCAGCTGACAGAGTCTCCAGCTGACAGAGTCTCCAGCTGACAGAGTCTCCAGCTGACCGACAGAGTCTCCAGCTGACTGAGTCTCCAGCTGACTGAGTCTCCAGCTGACCGACCGAGTCTCCAGCTGACAGAGTCTCCAGCTGACCGACAGAGTCTCCAGCTGACAGAGTCTCCAGCTGACAGAGTCTCCAGCTGACCGACAGAGTCTCCAGCTGACTGAGTCTCCAGCTGACAGAGTCTCCAGCTGACAGAGTCTCCAGCTGACAGAGTCTCCAGCTGACCGACAGAGTCTCCAGCTGACTGAGTCTCCAGCTGACTGAGTCTCCAGCTGACCGACCGAGTCTCCAGCTGACAGAGTCTCCAGCTGACAGAGTCTCCAGCTGACCGACAGAGTCTCCAGCTGACCGACAGAGTCTCCAGCTGACTGAGTCTCCAGCTGACAGAGTCTCCAGCTGACAGAGTCTCCAGCTGACAGAGTCTCCAGCTGACAGAGTCTCCAGCTGACCGACAGAGTCTCCAGCTGACTGAGTCTCCAGCTGACCGACAGAGTCTCCAGCTGACCGACAGAGTCTCCAGCTGACCGACAGAGTCTCCAGCTGACCGACAGAGTCTCCAGCTGACAGAGTCTCCAGCTGACCGACAGAGTCTCCAGCTGACCGACAGAGTCTCCAGCTGACAGAGTCTCCAGCTGACAGAGTCTCCAGCTGACAGAGTCTCCAGCTGACCGACAGAGTCTCCAGCTGACTGAGTCTCCAGCTGACAGAGTCTCCAGCTGACAGAGTCTCCAGCTGACCGACAGAGTCTCCAGCTGACAGAGTCTCCAGCTGACCGACAGAGTCTCCAGCTGACCGACAGAGTCTCCAGCTGACAGAGTCTCCAGCTGACTGAGTCTCCAGCTGACCGACCGAGTCTCCAGCTGACAGAGTCTCCAGCTGACAGAGTCTCCAGCTGACAGAGTCTCCAGCTGACAGAGTCTCCAGCTGACCGACAGAGTCTCCAGCTGACAGAGTCTCCAGCTGACAGAGTCTCCAGCTGACCGACAGAGTCTCCAGCTCACAGAGTCTCCAGCTGACTGACAGAGTCTCCAGCTGACAGACTCTCCAGCTGACCGACAGAGTCTCCAGCTGACCGACAGAGTCTCCAGCTGACTGAGTCTCCAGCTGACAGAGTCTCCAGCTGACCGACAGAGTCTCCAGCTGACTGAGTCTCCAGCTGACTGAGTCTCCAGCTGACCGACCGAGTCTCCAGCTGACAGAGTCTCCAGCTGACCGACAGAGTCTCCAGCTGACTGAGTCTCCAGCTGACAGAGTCTCCAGCTGACCGACAGAGTCTCCAGCTGACCGACAGAGTCTCCAGCTGACAGAGTCTCCAGCTGACCGACAGAGTCTCCAGCTGACCGACAGAGTCTCCAGCTGACAGAGTCGCCAGCTGACAGAGTCTCCAGCTGACCGACAGAGTCTCCAGCTGACAGAGTCTCCAGCTGACAGAGTCTCCAGCTGACAGAGTCTCCAGCTGACCGACAGAGTCTCCAGCTGACTGAGTCTCCAGCTGACCGACCGAGTCTCCAGCTGACAGAGTCTCCAGCTGACAGAGTCTCCAGCTGACAGAGTCTCCAGCTGACAGAGTCTCCAGCTGACCGACAGAGTCTCCAGCTGACTGAGTCTCCAGCTGACAGAGTCTCCAGCTGACAGAGTCTCCAGCTGACCGACAGAGTCTCCAGCTGACCGACAGAGTCTCCAGCTGACCGACAGAGTCTCCAGCTGACCGACAGAGTCTCCAGCTGACAGAGTCTCCAGCTGACAGAGTCTCCAGCTGACAGAGTCTCCAGCTGACCGACAGAGTCTCCAGCTGACTGAGTCTCCAGCTGACTGAGTCTCCAGCTGACCGACCGAGTCTCCAGCTGACCGACTGAGTCTCCAGCTGACCGACCGAGTCTCCAGCTGACAGAGTCTCCAGCTGACAGAGTCTCCAGCTGACAGAGTCTCCAGCTGACCGACAGAGTCTCCAGCTGACTGAGTCTCCAGCTGACCGACAGAGTCTCCAGCTGACAGAGTCTCCAGCTGACTGACGAGTCTCCAGCTGACCGACCGAGTCTCCAGCTGACAGAGTCTCCAGCTGACAGAGTCTCCAGCTGACAGAGTCTCCAGCTGACAGAGTCTCCAGCTGACAGAGTCTCCAGCTGACCGACTGAGTCTCCAGCTGACCGACAGAGTCTCCAGCTGACTGAGTCTCCAGCTGACATGCAGATTTCTGAGAACAGCTGATATAAAATCAAACTACCAGACATCCTGAAACTAAATGAAGTCAGAAAATTCCTCTTTAATCTGCCTCGAGCTTTGATCATCCCTCTGAGATTAGAACTAATTTGAAACAGCTGCAGCGTGTGTGGACACACCTCAGTACTGAGACCAGACCAGACTGTCAAAACCTGGTTTTACATCACAGACAGTCAATTACACATTATAATAAGCTCCTCGTCTCTTATAGGAAGTTCTTTAACAACATCATACATCCAGCTGCTGCCGTATGAAACATCTGTGTGGTCACCAACAGGAATGCTGAGGTCTGAGTCTCAGTTCTGTTAATCCCAAAGACTTCAGCTCGAGCTGCAGTCGAGACTCAGAGGGCCAGTAAAGATTTTACACACTAGTCAAACAGTTCAATTGCTGCGGCTGAACTGCGACTGAGCTGCGACTGAGCTGAGGCCCGTGCTGCGGCCGAGCTGCGGCCGAGCTGAGGCTGAGCTGAGGCTGAGCTGCGGCCCGGATCTGGATGGTTTTGGATGCTACATTCAGACTGACCTGAAACATGTTGTTTCCATGTTCAATAGGCAGATATCTTCAACAGGATGAGAGGAGCTCAGGTTTGGCTCACCTTGTTGGGCAAGTCGAGATTTGCCTTGGCATCACAAATCGCCATGACGATGGGCAGGTTTCCATCCTTACAGGCGATGTGGAGAGGTGTGTTGCCATGGCGATCCTGCCGGTCCAGGTGGCAGTGATGTTTGAGGAGGCAGCGAACAACTTCAACTTGACACCTTCGTACGGCCAGGTGGAGCGCCGTGTGGCCGTCCTGAAACACACACACAGTTTAAATCTTCTCTCGCTAACAAAGCTCCTCCCACATCAACAGGAAGCATCTACAGATGGATCACCTTGTCTGTAACTTCCAGATCAGCCCCGTGCTCCACCAGACACTCCACGATGTCCACAAAGCCTCGAGCAGATGCTGTCAGCAGCGGCGTTTCTCCTTCACGGTTCTTAGCGTCCACGTGACATCCCGCCTGGCAGAGCGCTCTCGCTACAGTAGAATAACCGTGCCAGGCTGCACAGTGCAGAGGGGTCTCCTGCTCCTGGAGTCAGAAACCCAACAGAATCACACCTCTGGTTCTGTGTTACTGCATCACAGAGGGAACAAATACTGACCCGGTCTGTTAGGTTCGGGTTGGCTCGGATGCTGCACAGGTAGCTCACCACATCCACGTTACCGTAACGAGCTGCCACATGAAACGCCGTTTCTCCACACTGGAAGAGAAAATCCAGAAATCAGGAGTAATAAAGACGGACCGGATCTTCATAAGAACCAGATCAGAACTCTGCTGCTGTAAGGAACAACCTTTAAAACATCTGAGTCAGAACCTGCACTCATAAACAAGACATTAAGATTTTACTCCTCGTGTTTGGAGCTCATCAGGAATCGATCCTTCAGCGTTTCGGCTAAGAGCAGCAGTTTGTATGAAAAACCTTCAGAGACACTTCACACACCGAGGACAGACCTCCAACTGATCCGGTTTGGGTCTGAGTTCATGGTTAAACAGAAACAGCTCAGCTTGTTGTTTGAACATCACAGTGTTATAAAGTAAGATGAAACTTTAACGATCCCTGAACAGGAAGCAGATAATAATCAGGAAAGAGTCTGGAGAGCAGATTAGCTCTGCTCTGTTAGTCCAGAACTCTGCTGGCTGGTCATAGAGGACGCTGCCGCTGGCGGGTAAAACCACCTGAGCACTTTATAATCAACATCACACCAGCAGCATCAAAAGCAGCACCCCCCGCCCCTCATCTTCCTCTGCACAAACTGTTTCTATAGCAACAGCAAATAAGCAGATAAAACATGAGAGTAAGATGTTTTCTCTCCTCAGGTGTGAAACCTGAGTGTGAATGTGTCGGTGAGTAAGTGCTGGTAGATACAGAGAGTTGTAGAAAACATGAGACAGTAAAAGGTCTGACTCACCTTATCTTGGACATCCAGAGGACATCTGTTCTCATGCAGGAATTTCAGGGTCCCCACGTGGCCGTGTCTGGCAGCGTAGTAGATAGCGTTGGCTCCAGTCTGAAGGTTTCAGAGAGAAGAACATTCCAGCTTTAATCCTCAGTGAGATGATGATGTAAAAGCATCACTGTGAAATACCTCAAACTGTGTTTCTGAGAAGAAACGTGAACATTTCAGGGATGTGTTTGCATTCTGAATTCAGAGTCACGGGTCGAGGTGCTGCCATGGCAACCGTTAATAAAAGCAACCAGGAATCACGTGACGCGTGTCTTTAATTTACACGTCCATTATCTTGACAGCGGAACAATGATCCAAACCAAACAGCTGCTGGTCAGCTGACTGAAGCATGTTCACGCTAAACAACTTCAACCCTGCTGCTTAAAGACCAGCAATCAGCTGTTATATACTCTCTAATATTTTATGATATTATGACAAAAACATTTAGTTTCATAATGACAGAAAATAAAGTCTGATCAGATATTTATCTGTTGTTTATGTTAAAAACTGAAGCAGTCTGATGTTTCTGCAGCTCCGATCGCTCTCCTTCCCTCCGAAGCTTTAATGGTTTTAAATAGTGTCTAATAAACTCTGCAGCGGGGGGGTCGGACCCGCAGCCATTAACACGTCCTACCTTGTCATTAGCCTGGATTTCTGCTCCTTTTCTCATCAGCACCTCGATGATCTGAATGTTGCCGCAGCCGGCTGCGATCAGCAGCGGCGGAGTCCCGTGCTGCAGAGAACACGTTAAAGTTACAGTGAGTTAACAGGAACATTTCACTCAAACTGTCTCTTTAGAAATTTGAATCATTTCTTTATCACTTCAGTCCTTCAGAAACCACCTGATCCATCAGTCCACCTCCTGGTGTTAAAACCATGACAGTCTTTAAATTAATTCTCTTTGCTTATGTAACGTCTCTATGATTCATCTGTTGAACATTTTTACTTTATAAATAAAAGTCTTGTTTTCTCTTTCATCCTGCTCTCACTGATTCAGATGTAAAAACTCAACAACAGAAACTGAACACTGTCCTTCATGAAGGTTTCTTCTATTGACCCTGACTAAAAACCAGCTGAGAGAGTCGTTAACATTCACTGAAGAAACTGTTTCACCTTCAAACATTTTTCATCTTCAATAAGTCAAAACTTATTAACACAATTTCAAAATATTTGACATTTTTATCTTTTACTTTTATTTAATTTGTTTTGTCACGAAAAAGTTATCAGAAAAATTCTGAGTGTTCTCTTCACTCAGACGCAGTAAAAAGACAGACTTGTGTCCAGATTCATGTGTTTCCTGTTTCTTCTAAACATGAAAGATCATCTTGAACTTCATTCGTTCATCTCTGAACCTGGAGAACCTCCACACTGGACCTGGAGAACCTCGGCCCTGAACCTGGAGAACCTCGGCCCTGAACCTGGAGAACCTCGGCCCTGAACCTGGAGAACCTCGGCCCTGAACCTGGAGAACCTCCACATTGAATCTGGAGAACCTTCACACTGAACCTGGAGAACCTCCACATTGAACCTGGAGAACCTCGGCCCTGAACCTGGAGAACCTCCACATTGAACCTGGAGAACCTCCACACTGAACATGGAGAACCTCCACACTGAACCTGGAGAACCTCGGCCCTGAACCTGGAGAACCTTCACACTGAACCTGGAGAACCTCGGCCCTGAACCTGGAGAACCTTCACACTGAACCTGGAGAACCTCCACACTGAACATGGAGAACCTCCACACTGAACCTGGAGAACCTCGGCCCTGAACATGGAGAACCTTCACACTGAACCTGGAGAACCTCGGCCCTGAACCTGGAGAACCTTCACACTGAACCTGGAGAACCTCGGCCCTGAATCTGGAGAACCTCCACATTGAACCTGGAGAACCTTCACACTGAACCTGGAGAACCTCCACACTGAACATGGAGAACCTCCACACTGAACCTGGAGAACCTCGGCCCTGAACATGGAGAACCTTCACACTGAATCTGGAGAACCTCCACATTGAACCTGGAGAACCTCCACACTGAACATGGAGAACCTCCACACTGAACCTGGAGAACCTCGGCCCTGAACATGGAGAACCTCCACACTGAACCCGGAGAACCTCGGCCCTGAACCTGGAGAACCTCCACCCTGAACCTGGAGAACCTCCACCCTGAACCTGGAGAACCTCCACCCTGAACATGGAGAACCTCCACCCTGAACATGGAGAACCTCCACCCTGAACCTGGAGAACCTCCACCCTGGATCTAAAGAGAAGGTTTTATGGTCGTTACCCTGTTGGGTTGGTTTACGTCGTAGCTGTTCAGCGAGCCGAGCAGATGCTGCAGTCCGGGCACGTTGTCATCGTTGATGGCGTGGATGATGGCCTTCATAACAAAAGAGTCTTCCTCATCCTGGACAGAAGAAGGTGATGTGTCACATGTTAAATAACAGATTGTTCTTCTCAGACAGAAACAACATCATTTTCCTTTAACTCTGAAGATGAAGATTCATGACCCATCAACCGGAGTCTTCCTCACTCAGCTGATCTCAGCTGTAAATCAGAGCGATGAAGATGAAGAGGAGGATGAAGATGAGGAAGATAAAAGGCTTGAGCTTGATGTTCAACCTACATTCCTTTAACTAAACGATGCTGCAGAGGAAACGCTGACTGAAGCTCCTCAGAGCCTCGAACACAACGCCAACATGCAGCAGGCGCCGCGCCGGGATTCACTTTAATCTCTAAGATGGAACGACTACATCCATGTTCTCTGTCCTGATTAATATCTGCAGTTTTTCATTTAAAAGTTACCAAAACACAGAAATTTAAAGTGTTTGTTTAAAAAGTGTTTTACCAGAAATCATTAATGTCTCATTAATCTACTCTGACTGTGAGACAGTTTATGTTACAATAAATATTTTTGTAATTTAGAAACTTGCTTTTATCATCTGGAGAAACTGTTTCAGGTTTAATCAGCAGAAATCAGAACATGAAGCTAATCACATCCTTACGCTGCAGTTCAGACTATAAACCAAAGGAGGCGCTGTGTCCTCAGAAGCCTCGTCTCACCTGAGACACGAGGACATTTCTGTCAGCTGGTCAACCGTTAACGTTTAGTAGATGATTAAACTTCTCACAGGCTGAAGTGTTTGTGTTTCTAAGACTGAACTTCACACATTAAAAGCATCAAAGCTCTTCAGAGTACAAACATCCGTCTGCAGGACAGGAACCGGGTCCGTTTCTCTGCAGAACCTGAACTCCAGCAGCGGTCAGAAGAAACCAGGATCAGATCAGAGTCTCTGTCTCAGGATGGAAGTAAAGCTGCTGCAGCATCAGTAGGTCATGAACCCTCCAGGTTCCTATTAGAACCATGGAGAACCATGGAGAACCATGGAGAACCCAGCACTGATGCAACAGACTGGCTTCGTGTCCTGATGTGTAACAGACTGAAACGAAGGTGTTTGGATGAAGAGCTGAGCTGAAAGTTCTTCACTTCCTGTCTGGTTTATTCTGTTTTTTTTAACCGTGCGGTCAGAAGGTTCATACAGATAAAGAGAAGAAAGAATTCGGGTCTTACCAGCGTATCATCGCTGCGTGCCACACTTATGTTGCTTCTGGACAGGAAGGAGCGAGACAGGCGGTTACATAAAGAGATGAGTCGCACAGATTGCTGCAAAAACAAGAACGTTGGTTCATGAACAAACTCAAGCAGAACAAGTTGATGTCGACTCCCGTTACGAGGCCTGTCATCAGACTGACGAGTGAACACGAAAAGCAATTTTCTGCTCTGTTTACATTCAGTTTCTTTACTCTGGTTTATCCTCAGTAACCTCCCTGTCTGAGGTCAGGCTATCTGCAGTGCATCATGGGAGTTTTACACCCTGAGTTTTCATGCATGAGTTCATTTAACATTAACCACAAAACAATAAAATCTGTTTTTTTACAATGAGCCTGAATAAACCCAGTTTAAAGACCGTTACAGAGTTAGATGAAGGAACTTCATGACAAACAGCTTCAGAAGTAAAATTCTTACTTTCCATTTTCTCCGAGCTGCAAACTTCTTGAACTTTTCCATGTTGACAGCCGACTCCTTTCTGCTCAGAGCCTGTTGAGTATCTTTAGGCTGAATAAAACAGAATAAAAACATTATGAGTTTCCATCCAACTGACATGACGTCAGTAATGGAGTGAGAAGCAGCGTCCAACCTTGATCCAGGGATGCTGGAACGTGTCCTGGATCGTCATTCTCCTTCTGGAGATGAAGAACAGAAGAACATCCAGTAGATCAGCTTTGAGTTTACAGAGACGCTTCATTTACACGAAGGATTCACCTTTTATTTATCTGAAACTATAAACACATCAACCTGCAGGACCTGAACGCCTCCAGCCTCATTAGACTTCAAACAGGAAGTTGTTTCAAAAAGCACCAACAAGCTCTAATAATGACTTTCTGCATCTTTTAAAACAATAAAGGATTTTAGTGTTTTTTAACTTTTTTTATTCAAAATATCCTAAATGTGTGAAATGTGATTAGATGGTCACGCCGACGAGGCGCGTGAATAAGTTGAATCCTTCCTGCTGCAACGAGGCATCAGAACCAGAATCTGTCAAGACCAGAATCCGTCAGGACCAGAATGCATCAGGACCAGAATCCGTCAGGACCAGAATGCATCAGGACCAGAATCCGTCAGGACCAGAAGCATCAGGACCAGAATGCATCAGGACCAGAATCCGTCAGGACCAGAATCCATCAGGACCAGAATGCATCAGGACCAGAATCCGTCAGGACCAGAATCCGTCAGGACCAGAATCCGTCAGGACCAGAATCCATCAGGACCAGAATCCATCAGGACCAGAATCCGTCAGGACCAGAATCCGTCAGGACCAGAATCCATCAGGGCCAGAAGCATCAGGATCAGAATCCGTCAGGACCAGAATCCATCAGGACCAGAAGCATCAGGACCAAAATCCGTCAGGACCAGAATCCGTCAGGACCAAAATCCGTCAGGACCAGAATCCGTCAGGACCAGAATCCGTCAGGACCAGAAGCATCAGGACCAAAATCCGTCAGGACCAGAATCCGTCAGGACCAGAATCCGTCAGGACCAGAATCCATCAGCGGTTTTAGTTGTGATTCCTTTCTGACTGACCCATCTGGATGACATCATCTCCACACCTCCAGTTCGTTCTGAGCCTTCGTCCTCTCACTTCATCACTCTGAAGGAGTAACTGAAACTAAACCACCAGGTTTCGGTGGCCGTTAGTGTTTTAATGTGACGCTGAAGCCATTCAGTTGTTACCACGGTAACTCTAACGAGGAACAAACACAGTCAGAACAATTTTAGGAAGCGGTGCCAGCGGACGTTTCACGGAGCAACGAGGCAGCTGTGAGAGGAATGTCTTTCTAATCTGACAGAACAAACTTCTTCTACAAGCAGAATAAAAAAATAAATTAAGACAGACAAATAACTTCAGGTCACGAGGAGCTGCAGCAGCGTGAGGAAGCGTCTCTATATGAAAATATCTTGAGCAGGGGTGATGAAAGGGGCGTGGCCTGAAGAGAAGACAGACTGATTTTAACCAGTGAATCATCTAGTTCCATAGACTGGCTTGAAATGTCTTTTTATTCCTTTTCTCAGATGAGACGTGAGACATTTCTGTCTTCAGACCCGAAGACATTTACCTTTCATACCTCTTTACTGACTCTCTTCTGTTAGACAGGATCTACGTACTTTGGATCTTTGATGAGAAGCTTTGTTATAAAGTCTTTGGCCAGAGCGCTGGTGCTGCTGAAGAACTCCTCGTCAAACGTGTAATCGACAGCTGACACGTTGGCCAGTGTCTCCTGTTTGTTGTCACCCAAAAAGGGAGACGCACCACTCAAACTGCAGGAAGGAAAGATGAAACGATGTACATCAAACAGATAAAACATAGAAATAAAATTAAACTGACTCAACTTTCAAATCTAAGACTGCATCTGGTTTAACAGCAGCTTTAGTTTTTATTAGATCTTCTGATCAAAGAGGAAAGGATCAATAGATCTGGATCTATACACCGTTAATCAGCTGATAAGATCCAGTTCCGTACAACAGTCTGGGATTATGGAGCTGATGGAGACTCTTAAATCCAGCTCCAAACTAGACGGCTCTCACTTTGATTCTACACATAAATACAAGCAGAGGTCAGAAAAAGAATAACGAGCTGGAGAATCAGACATCCGTCCAATCAAACATCAGCGAGGTCTGAAGGAATGTCAGGCAGTTAAAACACTGGAGCATGAACAGATTCTTCCTCTGAAACTTCTGCTGCTCGTCAGCACAAACAGCTGATTAAGGTGTCAGCTGGGAGACGTGATGGAGGTCAGACCCACGCTGACAGTCAGATCAGGTTTCTCAGCCATGAAGATGCACATATCTCTGTATGTGAACCCAAATCTTCGTTCTGTTTGTGTTATTTAAAGCTGCTTCACCTCCAGATCCCCCTGAATCCCCGCAGTGAGCCCACCTCACCGCACAGCTTTACCAATCGGCAGGGAACGGTCTATTTTCTGAACCGCCTGACAGAACTGTGACATCTGCGTGGGTGTGAACACGGATCAGGATCAAGCCTACAGTATGAACATGTGAGAGAGTCTGTATGATTTATATTGTGTCTTTAAGAACAAATAATGCTGCATTTTACACCACCGAACAGGCGGTTTGCTGTTACTGTAACATGTTTACATTGTTTTCATTGTGTGTTTACAGTGAGAGCAGTGGGGGGGAAGGGCGGGGGGGGGATCACCTCACGTGGGGGTTTGGGGAGATAATTTGTTCTGGATTTGTGCCAAAGCTCTTTGACGCAGAAGCATCGCAGCTTAAAGATTTTTAAACTGTTAAAATGAGAAGAGGAACCGACAGCAGCTGATTCTTCTGGATCAGAACTGATAGTTGTTGTTGGATCAGCTGTAAGAAACATTCCTTTAATCCTTAATATTTAACAAAACTCTCACTCTCTCAGAGAATGTTTAAAATACCTGAAAACTTATTATCTAAAATGTTACAAAAATAAAAGTATAAATACATTTTAAAATGTGAAGAAAATTCTGGAATAATATTAATCTTTAAAACATCGTGGTTCAAACATTAAATGTTCCAGTCTAATAAATAGTTTCTATAATATTTAAATGAAACAACAGAACCTCACAAAGTCAACTGGATCCTTAAAAAATCTACTTCTAGTAGAAGTACATTTTTTTTAATTAGCAAAATAAAAAACAATTAAATCAACAATCAAATAATTCAGTAATGCTGCTGGAATATAAATACAGTATGTGGTAAAAGTAAAAATCTGTCCACATGTTGTATATTTGTTAAATGAATAAACAGATAAAAACAGAAAACATGAGATCTGAGTTCAGCATCTGTAACTATGGATCTGACAGAGGTCAAAGGTCAAACACTAAACCACCCACTCAGGTGAGGTTCGTCAGAAAATGGGAGGAGTTTGTTAAAATCAGAGCAAGACGAGTTACTTACAGGATGTAGGTTATAACCCCGATGCTCCTGAACACAAACACAACACACACACTAATGAGTTCACAGCATGTGGACCCTGAATTCAAGCAGCATTCTGATTGGTTGTTACTCACCACATGTCCGCCTCCAGGCCTAAAGGCTCATAGTTTACGACTTCTGGAGCTGAAAAACAAACAACTCATCAGAACTAATCAGCTGTTTATCTGCAGCTGGTTTCAGGAGATCACTGTGCTCATCTCACGTCTTCAGATGTGTCAATAATCACAAATAAATCAATACATTCATTTCTAATCAGCAGAGACGGATTTTAATACAAATTCATCTGTGATAAAGTTGTTTGTAATTATATAAATCTCGTCATATTTTAATAAACTAATTCAACAAAGTTAGTTTTTATCCAAGAGAAGCTTCAGTCTCCAGCTGATACCAAAACAGCTGATACCAAAACATCTGATCTAAAAACATCTGATCTGAAAACATCTGATCTAAAAAAATCTGATCTGAAAACATCTGTCTGATCTGAAAACATCTGTCTCTCTGACACTGACTGAGATTCAACAGTTTAATTTTGAGTTGATTTAATTAACTGATATAATAAACTGTTTTTTCTACCTGACCATCAGAACACGCCTGATCCTGAAACCCAAACCCGGTTCTGTTCACCCACCAGCACCCCAGCTGCACTGGCTCTCAGATCACATGTATTATTGATTGACTGATTGATTTTATACCAGCTGATAATGAAGCGTATAGTTCCAGCCCTTCACAAACCCTGCAGAACTGGGAGCAGGTTCTGGTCCCGGATGGGTCCACATGCTTAGATGATGCTGTTAGAGGTTGGCAGCTGGCCGGAGGAAAGGGCAGATGGCACAGTGTGTGTGTGTGTGTGTGTGCTGGTGAACAGGACAGGGACATTTCTCACACTCTGGTGTGTATTATCAGGTCTCCTTTGGCCCATTTGGCACCAGCTGTATGTGAAACCTCTGGGATGAGGCCAGAGAACGAGGGGGGGGGTCTGGACTGAGTCCGTGCACGTGGAACAGAAACGCTTGTCCAAACTCATCCCAGCTGTTTCTGCTAAACAAACAATGTGACAATAAAGACAAAGACAGAAAATTGTTGGTACTGACCGACAAACTCTGGAGTTCCAAAAATGTTTTTAAAATCGTTGCCAAAATCGATCTTATGGGCCAATCCGAAGTCGATGAGCTTAATGCGCGGGTGAGGCGCTGAGCGGTTCAGCAGCATGATGTTCTCCGGCTGAAACCCCCAAAACAACAAGAGAACCAAACGGTTACAGAAGTCATGTCTCATCAGCTGTTCACCTGTTAGTACTCAGAGCATTTAATAGACAGTTTTAATCAGGTAATTCTGAGTTACCGCCGTGTTCTCAGTGATATTAACACTCGGCTCTGACTTTGAACACATCAGTGAGGATTTGTATATTTTTGCACCTTGAGGTCAAAGTGAGCGATTTGTTTGGAGTGCAGGTAGGAGACTCCATCCAGGATCTGTTTCAGGAACTGCGTGGCCTCCTCTTCGCTCAGCGACTCTTTCTCTGCCAGGAAGTCAAAGAGTTCACCGCCAGCAACACTGTGAGAGGTAAAAATACACCATCACATTACAAGCTTTAAACACTGATCAGGTGTTTGATCACTGAGTAAAATAAACCAAATTATTTAAATTCAACTTTTTGTTTATGAGCTTTAAAAATATACTGAATAAAAACAAAAAGCAAATAACTGATGATATTCTGTCTGCCCAGATTGGAGTTTGTTCATCATCATGACAACTGATCAGTTAATGAATCCATAACAGGACTAATCATATAATTAATAATCATCCTGGAGATAATATGAGCAGAGAGAGACAGAAGGCCGTGATGTCACAGTGTTTCAGTAACGTGATGAAACACCTGCAGCAGGAGCTGAACAGCTGATCTGAGCCTGAGAGCAGACGAACATCCATGTTTTATATAAATGTTACAGACGGACGATTTATTTACCCGTCGGATCATTGATCAAGAATCTGAAGTGACCAGAAGTTTTTAGTACTAAATGATGTTTAACAGTTTAGAAATGACGACGTGTGTTAAACTGCAGGAACATCCAGTTTATACTCACGTTTTGGGTTTGTGTTGCTGGAATCAGGAAACAATAAAATACTTCAACAGATATTTTTGATTGTTAAAACGAGACGTTTCAAATAGTGTTTGCTGAAAGAATCTGACTGGTTTTGTTTGTATGAAGGAAGAAGATTCTCTATTCTCTATCATTTGATTTGTGAGGTACATATTTCATCCTGTTTCAGGTGAGCGGAGGAGGATACCTGCGTCAGGAAGTAGTTCTGAACACTGACAGGTAAAGCAACTCTATGATTGAAATGTTCTGCTTTTAGGAACTACTTTTCTAAAGAAGTGTGTCAGCTGCTTGTCTTATTGTTTAATGTTGCATGTTGTGGGCTGTTAAACTGGTCTAACCAGAATCCGGTACAAAGTGGCCTCGTGCCTCGCATCATCTCAAACAGATCAAAGCAACAGTCTCAGTTTAAATCTGACTCAGATAACAACATGAAACGTGTCAAATCATGAGGGTGAAACAGCATGAATCATTTAAACAGCAGGAACCGTCGCTGATCCGGACGTCTCCTTCACAGCAGTGTCACAGAGGTTACTAAAGGAACCACCAGGTACGCTACAGAGATATTTGTGGTTACCAGATGAATAACTTCAACCTGTGAAGCAGCTGAGAAACCTGAAGACGACTCACAGCTCCAGGATGAGGATGACCTCGGCCTTGTTCTCAAACACCTCGTGCAGCGTGATGATGTTTGGATGCTGGATCTCCTTCAGGATGTTCACCTCACGCTCGATGTCCTCCCGTGTCACACCTCGCCGACTTGATTTGCTGCGTCGCTTCTTGATGAATTTGGCGGCGAACTCCACGCCCGTTCTCCTGTGCCGACATCTTCTGACCACAGCAAACTGACCGCTGTCAACGAGAAACAACTTACATTTAGTTCAGAGACGTTCTCGGTGTTTCACTCAGACTTCAGTCTGAACCAACAGAAGGAAACGTTCCAGCGTTGGTTCTTCATTTAGTCTTTTAAAGGCAGAGAATTATACGACTTTCAGACCTCGCTGGTGTAAAAAAACAAAGTGCCTGTGATGGTATAAACCAGAGATACACCAGGTGTATCTCAGGTGTATCTCAGGTGTATCTCAGGTGTATCTCAGGTGTATCTCAGGTGTATCTCAGGTGCTACACATATAATAAACCAGAAGGAGTGGGCGGGAATATGTGGGACCAAAAGTATTGATCAGAAACAGATTTAATTAATAACTGACTGATGAATGAGAGAAAATGCTGCCTGGAAACAGAGACGAAAGCATCATTAAACAGCATCATAAATCCAGGTAAACTTCAGGTAAACACAATGAATGATCTGAGTTGAATCTCGCACTCCTGCTCGTCCTTTGATGTCTTTATGTCACTGTCTTGTAGACTCGTGACTCGTGAAACCGGATCTGCAGAAGTAAAGTCATCCAGCGTGTCTGCAGGGCAGAAGAAATGAAAATCTACCTGGTTTCACCTTCAGCAGCCGCTCAGATTCAGCTGGATTACAGTGAGTGTAAACGTTCTTCACAGTTACAGGACCATCACTCAGGTATAACCCGACCCTTTTCATTTATTTACTCAATCTGCACAGAAAGATTTCACTGAACTATAAAGAAAAAGCAGAACTGAGTAATTATAATCTGTTAGTTAAACTCTGGATTTTTCAAGCACGTCACATGGTGTCTGTCTCCAGCTGTCAATGGGTGAGAGGCGGGGTCACACCTGGGCAGGTCACCTGTCCATCACAGGGACACAGAGACAGACAACTACTCACACTCACGCTGAGGGACCATTTACAGTTACTAATTAAACTATCAAGCATATTTTTGGTCTGTGGGAGGAAACCGGAGTCCCTGGAGAGAAAACCCACACGTGCACGAGGAGAGCATGTGAACTCCATGTAGAAAGGTTCTGGTCTGGTTTCAAACCCAAGACCTTCCTGCTGCAATGCAACAGTTTGCTGCCAACAATTCACAGTAATAAAATCTACAGTTTGTTGTTTTTATTTCCTGTAATAGTTTTGTAGCTCATGCTTTTATTTTGATAAACCCATCATTTAGAAAGAGCTGTTAGAGTTGGATGACCCAGACGAGCCGTTTCAATTAAACTGTGTCAACAGTTCTTAGTATGACACTGTGAAATATTCATTCATATAATCATTGATATTCACGAGGACGTGCTCTGACGCCTCACCTGTCCAGGTGTTGCAGCCCTACAGTTTCAGATACAGCTGCAGACTAAAGATGGACAAACAGAAAGTGTTTGTGCAGCCGAACAAACACGAGGACGATGACAGATTAATGCATCTGAATGTGATGAAGCTGCCTGACAGCTGATGAGTTACTCCATACAAACAACACTAGAACTATGATGGGCATACTGCATCACGTTGCAGAACAGCGTTACCGCTGAAGGCTGCTGTGTAACAGAATAACGCTGTCTTCACAGTCACTCAACCAAAACGCTGCCAGAGACCCTTCAGGGAAGCAGGGACACTTGGCCGAGGGCTGTTGACGCCTCCGCTGACTGTGCTGCCTCACGGCCCCGGCAATCATGAAGCACTTAGTGTACCAAACACCCACAGAAGGAGGAAGAGGAGGGGTGAGAGAACACCAGACACATTCAGTCTCAATTTTCAGATTTCTGCAGCAACATTCTCACAATGTATAACTGAAGAGTTCTGCCAGGACTCCAGGTCCATTTTCATTAGGAAGCACTTTATCTATAAGCAGGTCTTCCTCACACACAGAGTCAGTATGTGATGAGTAAGTTTTTATTTCAAGTTTATTTATTTATTTATTTATAAAGCGCCAGTTCATAACAAAGTCATTTCAAGGCACTTCACAGAAAAATCAATCAATTAATAATAAAACATTTTCTATCTAAGGAACCAGCCGATTGGGCTGAATTGTTATTTCAGCACAATCCCCCATCCTGAGCAAGCACAGCTGGCGACAGTGGAAAGGAACGACTCCCTTTTAACAGGAAGAAACCTCTAGCAGAACCCGGCTCAGGATGGGCGGCCTTCTGCCTTAGCCGACTGGGGTCTGAGCTGACAGGAAAGAGACACAGACAAACACAGATGTATTTAGGCCAGTCGTCACGTCTATGGAAAGATAAACAGAGAAACAGTTAATGGCAGCAGTAACAATCAAAGCAATAACAATTTGATGGTTCTAGTGGGAATATTTCATCCCTTGTTTATGTGAGATACACCCTCCTCAGAGGCAGCCACAGTAAAGAAAGACAGCAGAGTGAAAAAAAAATGTGGTCAGTATGTCCTCCGGCAGTCTAAACCTATAGCAGCATAACTAAAGGGAAAGCTCAGGAGAACCCAAGCTAACCCTGACTATAGGATTGTGTAAAAAGGAAAGTTTTAAGTCTATTCTTAAAACTACACAAGGTGTCTGCCTCACGGATAAAAAGTGGAAGCTGGTTCCACAGGAGAGGAGCCTGATAACTAAAAGCTCTTCCTCCCATTCTACTTTTAGAAATTCTAGGAACTACAAGCAGACCTGCAGTCTGAGAGCGAAGTGTTCTGTTAGGAGCATATGGAACAATAAGATCTTTAATATAAGCTGGAGCTTGGTCGTTCAAGGCCTTATACGTCAAAAGTAAAACCTTAAACTTTATTCTAGACCTTACAGGGAGCCAATGAAGTGATGCTAAAACAGGAGAAATATGGTCTCTCCTTCTAACTCTCNAACACGAGGACGATGACAGATTAATGCATCTGAATGTGATGAAGCTGCCTGACAGCTGATGAGTTACTCCATACAAACAACACTAGAACTATGATGGGCATACTGCATCACGTTGCAGAACAGCGTTACCGCTGAAGGCTGCTGTGTAACAGAATAACGCTGTCTTCACAGTCACTCAACCAAAACGCTGCCAGAGACCCTTCAGGGAAGCAGGGACACTTGGCCGAGGGCTGTTGACGCCTCCGCTGACTGTGCTGCCTCACGGCCCCGGCAATCATGAAGCACTTAGTGTACCAAACACCCACAGAAGGAGGAAGAGGAGGGGTGAGAGAACACCAGACACATTCAGTCTCAATTTTCAGATTTCTGCAGCAACATTCTCACAATGTATAACTGAAGAGTTCTGCCAGGACTCCAGGTCCATTTTCATTAGGAAGCACTTTATCTATAAGCAGGTCTTCCTCACACACAGAGTCAGTATGTGATGAGTAAATACAGGATCAGACTACGACATCACCAGCTGCTCAGCAAAAACATTCAAAACACTGGAAAAACTGATTCACAACCCGTAAACATCCTCCTGTTCTGACCCAAAACAGATGTTCCACCCGGTCCGCAGAGTTTAAGTCTCTAAAAAAAACAACTTCTTTCCTGTTTTTCTTCACCTTCATCTCAGAATACAGGAGGAGTTCTGTAGTGTTCACCTGAAACTTTGGATCTA
This sequence comes from Pachypanchax playfairii, assembly GCA_006937955.1. Classification (NCBI taxonomy): domain Eukaryota; kingdom Metazoa; phylum Chordata; class Actinopteri; order Cyprinodontiformes; family Aplocheilidae; genus Pachypanchax; species Pachypanchax playfairii. The sequence goes on along the minus strand of SSNP01000030.1, from coordinate 257,449 downwards.
AACACACACAGATGAGGATGTAATGATCAGAACTTCCTGTGGATTCGGTTTAAACTTCGTGTAACAAGACGCTGGATGTTCAGTGAAACATGACGGAGGCAGTTTTCATGTTTTCAGAAGGGAAACACATGAATGTTACCGGGTCACCAGAGTTCACCTCCAGGCTCAAATATATTCATTTATTCTAGTGACTCTAATTAAAACATGCTGAACAAACATGAATCACTCCAACATCTAACAGCTGTTTGTTTGTTGTTAAATCATCAATTCCTTCTGAGCTGTTTACACGTCGACTGTTTAAGAACTTCTAGGCTGTTTTTTTTATTTTTGTATGTTTACAATTTGAAATTAAACAAGAAACTACAAATAAAGATTAATGAATATTTGTAATATGATGTAACATTGTTCCAAATTTTGCTACTGATGAGCATCACCTGCAAAATGAATAAAACATTTCACTAAATGAACAACATGCTAATATCACAGCTGATTAGATAACATGTGCTTTTTAATATGATCAGTAAATATTCCAAAGTGGTTAATAATGAGTCAGAATAAACTAAAATAAAAATGAGAAGCAGTAAGATGAACTGCAGAGAAACGAAACTGAAGACGAGTTAAATGAAGGAAGTGACTGAGCCAGAGACACCAAGCAGACAATGTGAGGAAGAAGAGAGAGCTGAAGATGAGGGTTTTCTCATGCTAATAACACTTCCACCCCCATTCAGTCTGTCCTCGGTCTATTGTTGTTCCCGACTCCGTCACTCAGGCCTCTGAGAAGAAAGTCCGAACAGACATCAGGATCTCACCGTACACAGAACAAACAGACAAGAGCGTCCTTTCACACACTGTCTGTAATATAATACATTTACACACACACACACACACACACACACACACACACACACACACACACACACACACACACACACACACACACACACACACACACACACACACACACACACACACACACGTATACAACTCAGATGTCTGGACAACGATGGATAAAAACTCCACGTGTGTAAGAAGAACTAGTGAAGGTTGTATAAATTAAAGACTGTGTTTATTGACTGGAAACTTCTGCATCATCCAACATTATAATGTTTGACTAACTTTAACTCTCTGGTTACAGAGAAGTAGTTAAGATTTGAAGAGGAACAGAAAGTTAACCTAGAGTAAACAGATCAGTCGGTGAGTTAATGAACCACACAAACCAGAAAAGTAAGAAAGCCGTTACGTGTTATCAGCTGTGAAAACTGTCAAACCAGAACAACAACCGACATCAACGTTAACCTTCTGAAACTTTCCACGGCTCAAAGTTCATCCAGAGGAAACGTGTGATCCGTCAAGTGACATAAACTAAATACAGAACTGCTTTTCTGTCCATCTGTGCAGTTCTGAGGACTTTCTGTGAATCTTTTACACTGTGAGCGTCTTCTAACAGCGCAGCTCTCAAAGTCCAGATCATTATTTAAATAAACTTCTCCAGTGAGTGTGTCTTATCTGGATCAGCTGGGTGTTTCCAACACAAGTCCAAACAATCTCTCCAGAAAAAATAAATACAAAACAAAAATATTCTGGGATGTTTTAGAAAAGCTCCTGTAAACCATCAGATTCAAGCAGACTCCCATTCTGATCAGTATCTATTCTTCATGAATGCCACTCAGTGAGCATTACGTAACGTTTATGATTTTATTACCAACTTCTGAGTTACAGCAGCTGCATCAGGTTTCAGGCTGAGCCGTAATAAAACACAGCAGCAGCTCTGGATTGTTGTTCCATGATGAACAGTCACATCTTCTCAGGTTGGAGTCAAGCAAAGACTTTACAAATCTGAAAACAGTTACTGTTGCAGGACGGGGTCCAAAACCATCACAACACTGTTCAGGAGCCACAAAGTCTCCCACATTTATTTTTAATATTAATTTAACTTCTGCAGTCAGAAATGCAAAACTGGTTTAAAATGAAGCTCCTTTAATAAAAAAAACAGAAAAACATGAAAATGATTCAAACTGAGTCTGAACTGGAGTTTGTTTTCCACTGCAAACACATGAAGTAAGGGGAAAGTGAGCCCACCCTTCATTAAAAACAGCAGCTGCACACGCACACAAACCCCAAGACGCTTCATGAAGTATCTGTCAGTGAATTTAAACAGGAAGGAGATCATGTGACACACTGCCCCTGAACGACAGACCCTTTATGTTTCCACACTCGTGGAAGCTTTAGAAGAAATCCCTCTCATCTTCCAGGGATGAGCAGGCAGAGCTCCGACTTACACAACTGCTGCTGAATAAGCAGAGAGACGGTGTTGAAATAACAGCAAGTCTTCCTGGGAGTCACAGACTAACAGAATCAGGGGGAATGTGGTTCAGGTCCCACCCTCGACCCTTAGTGGGGCATAACCTCTGATATTCTGCAGGATCAGATTGCTCAGCTGCCTTTGTAGCCCTTCAAGCACAGACAAGGCTTCCCCACTTCTGTCCTACTTGTTTCTCTAAGCAGCTGGAGGGGGAGGGATGCTAAGAAAGGAGAAGTTTGTTTGTGTGTCAGAGCTGCCTGGGTGTGCAGCGATGCCGTGCAGGAACTTGCATTGCTTCATACTGTTGGCTAATAAGTGTTTATCTGAGGAAACATCCAGAAGCTGCAGCCAGATTTATTGTTCTGTTTTTCATTATGACTGATGTGATAATCTAAAACCATCACCCGGTGTTGCAGGTGTACCGTCTGTAGACTCACCTGTTGATGTGCACATAACATGAGCTTCAGATCTGCAGTTTGATTTATCATGCAAATATTAAATAAGCAACTGTTAAATTATTACCATAAGAACAATCTTATAGACGTGTAATCAGTAAGTCAAACAAGGTCTGCTGCTTTTGTTTCTAAAAGGAATAATAAATAAAATATCTTTGAGTTTTGAACAGTTCAAATATATAAACACCAGGAATGACTTTGTGAATGTCACTGTCGGTTTAATGGGACCCTGATGTTATATTCTGAACCCCGAGGAACAAACGTGGCATTTTAAAACTTTTCTTCTGGTTGTTCTGAGTCTTCTTGGCTCTATGTAATCATCATCAGTCAGATGGTGTGTTGTCAGATCTGTCAGCTTCTCCCGCATGACCTTCGGGTTTTAGTTAGAGCTGCTGCTCAGACTGGATGTCTGGCCTTGTCAAGACCAGGCTGCAGAAGAATGAACAATGTTTGTGGTAATGAGCAGCAGAAGAGCTTTGTAAACAGGAATCAATGAAGTGGGAGTCAGCAGGGAATACATCTGATCATAACAAACACACAACTCAGCACAACTCAACACAAAAGTGTTGAAGACTCGGAGGATGAAACAGTCTGAAGGACTTTTACAGAAAATGTTAAAAACAACAACAACAAGCAGCTGCAGCTTATTTACAGGAAAAAAACAACTTCTATTGACACATTTACATTAATTATATCTGAAAAGCATAATTTCAACATTAACAGGATGTTCCTGAACATTAAAAGCAACACTGTCAATAATCTGACAGTCCACCTGTAAACTGACCCCTGCAGGTGGAGGTGGGTGTGAAATATTCAACATCTATTGTTCAAACTCGAGCTGAATCATTCAGAATCTTTTGTTTACCAGGTTTTAAGCAATGAATTCATTAAACTGTGAAATGTCAGCAGAGTGTTTGCTTGTAGCTGTAAACTGGGTTTGAGTTGATGAGAAGAAACAAACAGCTGATGTGGAGAAGAAAGAACAGACGAGTCAACCAGAAGCTTCAGGAAGGTCAAAAAATACTTTGTTATTAAAAAAAACGTTTTTCTTTTTTACATATTATCTGCAGAACGGCTCACAAGATTCAGAAAACAGTACGCAGCAGTTTTAAATCCTCGCAGGCATCAATTAACATGACAGTGTCCGTTTAAATAAAAGAAGAATCATCAGGAGTCAACAGCTGGGAAAAATATCCAAGGTGCATCAGGAAGAGGTCCCATTTGTTTACATGGAAGGGGTGGAGCTTAAAACTAAAACTGCAGCCTGCCACAAGGGGGCGCTTGTTTCGCTTCAACTCTAACGTCCTCATTATGTTTCTGTGTTTGGTTTTATAAATGTTAAAGGAAAACTCCAGCCAACAGATCAGCATCACGTTAACCATCTTCATGTTATTAAGTCTATAGATGACAACTTCAATGATAATATTAACAGCAGAATGAAAACAGGATGAATCATCACCAGACTTAAACCTGTCTGGATAGTTTTAAATATTGATGAAAATGAATATCAATAGAATATTTTAGTTATTCCAAGTCAAGCCTGATACTCATGCTTCTAATCTTTGGCCTTAATCCTGTGAAAATCCACCTATCCATTACAGCCTACACTGGGTGGAGTGTACTGATTTGTATTGTGTGACCTTTAAAGACCCCTCCCCCCACACTTAAAACAGATAATACTGCTCTGTGTGTATAATAAGGTGAAGGAGCCCCCCTCCACCACACCCACCCTCCGGTCAGCTTTATGATGAAAATACATCAAATCTGTACAAAAATAAACAATTTAAAACATGTTAGTTAAGATAAAAACATGATTAGTGTGACAGTGGTGTGTAACTCATTATGTTTGTGACTGACTGTGATTGTGATTCTGTTTATGAGCAGCGGTGTCTTTATGTTACAGCGACCACCACCACAGAGCATCGTCTCTTTACTCGACTGACTCACATATTGATTTGCAGCGTTCTACTACAGTGAAACGAGAGAAGCTGCTGAAAAAAAGTGTGAAGTGCAAAAACGAGCAGGATTGTAGAGTTTCAGAGTGGAACACGCTGCAAACACAAAGCTTCACTGTGTTTATTCAAATCAGATTTAACACTCTGGTGGAGGACAACACGTCGAGGGAACAATGAGTGTGATCTCACCTTCATTTGGGATGTATTTTGTATCTGTGTTGGTGTGCTGCTCACTTCTGAACAACACAAAGTCACTCAGTATGAACTCAACAAGATGGTTTATTGGCTTTAAATTTGTTGTTTTTGTCCTCCAGGCAGGATGTCGTGAGACATGGACAGACTTTTAATAAGGTAAAGTTGCAGAACTTCCTTACAACTACTATAAGGATCATCATCATGTAGTGAATCATTTCTCACCAATTAGCAAATTAATTTACATTCTTTCTGGTGTGATTTTAGTTTCTACGTGTAAAATGTGACTGATCAGTTACTGTTTGGTGCTGTAACGAGTTAGTTGTTTATGGTTCCCTACCATTACAGGGAACTAAGAGTAAATACTGGAGCTCCTTCAACCAAACAGCTGAGACACTTTATCTCATTATACAAACTTTTAGATGATGTATGGTTATTAAAATATGGATTTTATATCAAAGAAAACAAAGAAACACCAGAAAACAAACAGCACTAACACACCTCACCTGCACTGCTTTACCTGTTCTACCTGTACACTCAGTAATATGTTATACTCCGTGTGTTTCTACTGTGCTGAAGCTTGAATCTTGGTCCTTGACTTAAATATAACACTGACCTGAATCTATGAAATGTTACAGAGTCCCACAGAGCAGATTATCAACCATCAGTTACATTAACTCTCTGGTTTATTTAGGAGTCGTTCATCACTGAGAGGTATTTCATGTAATAAATACAGTTCTCCATTTCAGGTGGGATAATGTGGCTCAGATAAAAGAGAGGCGCTGTAATCTGGTACGGGTCTGGATCTCTAGCAGCTTCAACACAAAGCAGCTTTTGTGCTGACCTGTGATTGGCTGATGGGATCAGTCATCACCAGAGAGAAAGGTTGATACACATATAGTGTGATGAATATGTGAAGAGATCCAACATGACGCTGGTAGTTTTATTAGATCGGGACAGAAGTTCTGTTGAAGTTCTTCATTAGTAGAATCAGCAGCAGAATGTTTTTTTTTTTTATCAAATCAACATGTAGAAATTAAAAATGACGCTGCAGTAGATGAACAGACAGACGTGAACATGACAGAATAAAAACATTAAATCATAAACTGTGAGAATACACAACATTTACTCACTAAATCAGTAAATATTTACACACAAGCTAAGTCCATCAGCTGTTCATTAGTTTACTGCCTTTTCATCATGTGACTTTTAAAAATCAATGCTGTTAAAAGTTTTGTGTAAAGCTGAGTGGTGCCTTTTAGACTCAGACATGAATATTTAATGAGGATTAAAATCACTGCATCACAAAATAAAAGTCAAACTGTGAAAGTGGGAACGTTTCAGCTTTTAAAGTCTTATTATTCAGAGCAGGTTCAACTGATTCCCATTAAAGTTCTTTCAAATTGTTAGAAATAATTATACAATGACAAGACCAACAATAAATTACTGGAGAATTTGGTTCGTCTCAAAAAGAGAAAAGAACTGCCGGTCTTTGTTTCTTCCTTTCTAAGAGTGATGTGTCCCTTTAAATGTGCATGGTCACTTTAATTACAGCCCTGCTTCTCCACTTAATTAAATTGTCTTTGGCTCATGGGGGATGAATAAAGTCCCAGTGAACATGTTTTGTCTCGGTCCAAATTCCCCACGAGTCTTTTCTTGTGATGCTGCAGCTGATGCAGCTCTCAGACGTTCCTCTCTGACACTCGTTGGTGTTTATATGACAAAAGAAGTGACAAGTATAGATGACCGAGCAGAAAAAAAACAGAATAGAAACTATATACTGCTGTTTAAAACTACTACTTCTGTTTAATAATAAAAAACATTATATAATGTCTCAAAAGTTGAGATGAATCAACAGTGACATGAAGAGTTCAGCTGAAAGTCTTTAAACATTTTAAATTATAGCAAATTATTCTAATAATCTACTTTTTATGAATGTTTTTATCAATATTGAATCTGTTTAGAAGGATTTATTATGTCAAAGTAACTGAAAAGGAATAGTAGATACACTTCCTGTTCCAGTCCTGAGTCTGTTAAACAGTCCAGATCAACAGTTCTCAGACTTCCTGAAGGTCTTTCAGAGTTTTAAACTTCAGCTGATTTTCCTCCATGTTTTAGTTCTTGTACCTGAATATTTGAATGTTTTTAAATCTGACCTGTGAATCATTAAGACAGGAAAAGCTCAAACTCAAGGGATGAACCAGTCTGATGTGGTAACAGAGAACTGAACACAGACCCACTGTTAAACTGGATCTTCAGGATCTTTGTTTCCAGAAACTCGTCACAGTTAAAATAACAAAGTTTAACAGGAAACAGGATTTTAACATAAACACAGTGAGATGAAGCATCACTCAGGTCCTGTTTCAGGTCTTTGCTCCCGTTTCTTGGAGACAGAACTTTCAGATAACCACAAGCTGTGCTGTTACCAAGACCACTTTAAAGATTAAATACAAGAAGTTTAAAACTTTGTATTTTCACTGCGTTTGTATCGGATTTGGTTCAAGAGTCAAAGGACTTTATTAGTCCAGGTAGTTTATTAAATTATTGAGTCTGTTAGAGCAGCAGTCAGAACCACGACCACCGAGATCCAACACCCACATACACGGAGCAGAAACGGATCAGGACTATCACTCTGAGGTGAAACATGGTGGAAAAATAACATGAATATATAAATAAATAGAAATATGACTGTGATAGTTGTCCCACCCACTTCCCCGTACAGAAAGGGGCGGGGCTGTTCAGTTTGATGGCCACAGGCAGAGAGGATCTCCTGAGATGTTCTGTGGAGTTCTGGACACTGATGAGAGGGAAGTAGGATTAGAGGAGTTTGGACAGCATCTTCCTCTCAGCTCCAGCATGTAGAAGGTCAGAACAGAACCAGACCTCCTGATTAATCTGTGCAGCCTGTTAGTGTCTCCCACCTTCATGTCTCAGCAGACCACCACAGACTCATGAAACCCCTGCAGCCTTCTGAGAAAATACTACCGAAAAAATCTCAACAGTCCCTTCAGTATCAGGCCTGACAGTCTTTCACTGTCACAACCTGAGCAGTTCAGTCTGCAGCAGGAAGGTCAGCAGGACGGCGCCGCTGCAGCGAGGCTGAAACCCGACGCAACGAGGTTCTGTGAGGTTACATGTGATTCGATGTGAAAACTCCCTGGTGAGACTGAGCCTTTCATTAGCATGGAGAGGAGCGTAGGAGGCTGGCTTGGAGTACTCCCTGCCCACTCAGCGGTAGTGTGGGCCACAAGCTGCAACGGCAGAAAAACATTATGCAACCAGCATGCCATTGTGTACAGCGGAAGGGTTGCCATGGCAACAGGATTCAGAAGCTGAGCAGAGGAACTGGTGTTGGTTGGAGGAAGGAAGATTGTGGTAGATAATCCTGGGTGGGTGTAAACACTGTGTTTATATACATATATGGATCTTATCAGGGTGTAGTTTCAAGTCATCCAACAGCCACAGGTAACATGCACACACACACGTGCACGCACACACACACACACATATCAGGGCCTGGGTTAGAATCAACACACTGATGATTTCAAAACAGAATTCAAAGGACTTCTACAAACAGCCTGTACAGCTCTTCCATCCAGTTTCACAGTTCACTGTGCAAAAGTCTTCAGCAGCCCACCTTCACTACACTTCACTTTGAAGAAGCCAGACATTGTAGTCATTTTAACGTGGTCTTGCAGTACATGGATTTGTTTTTTAAAGCCAGTTAATTTTGGCTCTTGTGTCACTGAAAAAGCTCCTAAACTCAAGGGATGAGCCAGTGTGATGTCAACACAAACAGTCGAACAAACAACCAGTGAAATTTGGATCTTTAGGCTCTTTGTTACCAACAAAAACACAAACACACAGACAGGAAGCACGTGGTGTTTTACAGCAGCAACAAGGTTTTTCCCACAGAATTTAAATAAAAAAACTCATCATGCAGCAGCTGATCCGCTGAGGGCGGACGCAGCTCGCATCATCATTACGTTTGTTTTCCAGGATATGACCTTCAGATGTTTCTGTTGATGCCTGATGCTTCTACATGGTGTGAAGGTAAAAAGCAACAATCTATTTTGAAGATCCTCCAAGGATTCTTTAACAAATACTAAAACATTAAGCTCAACAAAAACATTCACTGCTGCAACCAATGAACTAAAATGCATCAGAACTTCACATCAGCTGGTTGAACCGAATCAAGCACAGCTGGATTTGTGTTTTTCTGACGGGTCAATAATAAAAGTTTCTTATGATCTTGGATGAATTCAGAGACAGAGAGTAACGAGAGACTCGGGACAAACAGGACAGAGACGCAGCAGCGTGTCACAGGGATTCAGACTTTTCCACACCAAGACGTTTTATGATCATCAGAACGCCGTCATGCTGTAAACAACAAGCACCACCTTACTGACACGAGAACAGCTGAGAGGACAGTTTGGTTTAACTTCACCTCAAAAAGCTATTCAACATGTCAGAGGAACGTCATCTACCTTCTAAAGAAAGATGAAGGATTTCTGTTTGACCTGCAGCAACCAGGATCTTCTAACAGTGAAACATTCTACAAACTAAGACATGAAGGTTAGACACCTTAAACACCTTCAGCAATCACAATTATTTGTTACATTTATATCCTCCTTCAACATCAACAAACAACAAACTCAAAACTGTAGAAGCTACTAAATAAAGTCATGACGTCATATTTCTGTTAAATCATCATCATCATCAGGCTGCAGGACAGTAAAACCAAATGTTCAACTTCAACAACCTTCTCTGATTATTAAAAACAAGGAAACAAAACGAAACAACGAGGAAGAAAACAAACTTTAAAACATGATACAAACCCAGAGAAGAGTTAGATGGGTTGTTCTAATAAGACGGCAGTGTGTGTGTGTGTGTGTGTGTGTGTGTGTGTGTGTGTGTGTGTGTGTGTGTGTGTGTGTGTGTGCGCATGTCCATCTGGTCCATCCATCATCTCCTGTTTTATTTGGACCTTTATTTTGACACAGGGCCCTTATACGTCTGGTGAAACTGACATTCAGCAGGTTTCGGAGTGTCAACGCGTCGTGACTCAGAGAAGGTTGGCGGCTGTGCTGACTGGTTTAGTAGGTTTTACAGAGACATTAGTGCTGATGTGACACACTTCTTATGAGGTGAAGGCAGGAGACGACTATCAGATCTGAAACAATCCCTGTTTTAGGGTAAAACTAGTAGTTTTATATTCAGAACAGGACGAGATACAAACAAAAACAGGAATAAAATGAGTGTGAATATAACCGATTCTACGGCTTTATGTATGTTGTGAAAACTTGTGACGTTCACCTGAATATCAAACATTCTTGTTGCAATTCAGTCACAAGGTGTCTTCATTTGTTTGCAATGAATCCTCATTTTATTAGCAGTTTGTTACGTTCAGAACGTCATTTTTTAATCTCCAGTCATGACTTTGTTTCACACGGTTAGTCGTCACATTTTGCTCTTTCTGACTGTCAGAACACAGAGAAGGTTTTCAGATGAACGAGAGACTCTAACTATTCTGGGGAAAATGTCTTTTACACATTTTTCAAATGCTTTAAAATTCCCAAAAAAACGAGGCTCTGCGACTCGGGAGGAAACTTAGAACCATCACAAATGGTGTTGGCAATGTGTCACCATCGCTGGCAGCCCAAACAGATACAGGGACCAAAAACACAACAAAATAATCCTACAGCTGAATCTGGGACAGAAATCAGGTTTAGGATTCCTAAAAGTTAGATGACAGACAGGAAGGAAACGCAGGAAATCTGACACCTCAGTTTCTGTTTCACTACAATCCTTTACAGTCTATTATCTCTCCCTGTGGAACAACAACAAAACCTCACGCGCACGCACACACACACACACACACCCTTAAATCCCTCCTGTTTATCACCAAACACATTTGGCAAAAATCCAATAATCCTCCCCAGACTAACTGTAAGTGAGACGGGCTCATCAGACCCAGTACGTTCAGAATCAATGTGATTTTAATGTGTCTTGTGTGTTAAATGTAGGAAACACATGATGGGAGACAGACTCCAGGTCTGATCTCTGCAGGATCCAACACCAAGTCTAAACATCCTAACGCTCCTCATCATGTGTGTAAACGGTCTGAGCTGGAAGATGAAGATGTGAACAGGTGGAGGACGCTACAGAAACACGTGTCTGGTGATGACGGGCTTCTTCTTTGGAAACAATAAGCCGTGAACGTCTTTGTTCAGTTATCCTCTGATGAAGTGTGAGCTCTTATGATGTCCCTGTCTCTGATTGTTCCTGAATTTTCAGTCTTAACTGCATCACTGCAAAAACATAAAACCTGTTGTGTTCTGCATGAATCTGTTAAAGAAACACAAACGTGTGCAGATTAAATTCATCCCTTTATACCAGCCAAACGAGAGTTGGTTTATAAAACAGCAAAAATTACATAATACGGACATGTTTTTATTCTCTACAGAGTTTAACATTTATTATGTGCAGAGTTTTTAATTATTTTATTAGCAGTTCAATAATCACTCACATTAAATTCCTCTAAGCAAAACTCTTAAAATCAGACAGAGACGGAGAGAGAGAGAGAGGTTCAGGGAGGTGCAGCTGCTTTTAAAGGATGCTGCTCATGGAGGGTGTGTGTGTGTGTGTGTGTGTGTGTGTGTGTGTGTGTGTGTGTGTGTGTGTGGGATGAGTGACAGACCTCATCAAGGCCACCCAGACTGCCCCCCACCCAGTGATGTAACCAGGGGCGGGGTAAATGTAGGTCAGCAGCCGGGGCCTCTGTCTGCAGTGTGTTTATGAAACGTTCCTGCAGTTCGTTACCGTGACAATTATTAAAAAATTACAACTAAAGTTATTTGTAAAGAAAAAAGATCATCAGAAATTCCTTTATTACTCAAACCCATATGTACACACACACACCAGCCCTGCTCTGATGGAAACTCCACTCAGGAAGACGAGGGTAACCAGATGAACAAACAGCTGATAGATTATTACAGACTGACGATGAGGAGGAGCAGCGAAGACCTGCGAGGTGTAAAACTGCAGATCACATGGATTCAACATGAAAACAACATGAAACCAGAGAATCAGCCCTGAGCTCTTCTAATGTGACCAAACCAGATTCTTCATCCAGACTTTGGAACATGTTACTGAAATTCTAAAGAATCAGATATCCGTCTGTGTGTGTCGTCTGATAAAACACATCTGTTAACAGCTGTATAAACTGTTACTGTTTAAATGTGATTAAAATAAGTCTGAAGGTGATGCTACAAATGATTAACATCAATAAAACGTGAGTTTGTTTCTCTTTATTTAAATAATCATCTGATTAAATTCAAAGTGCAGGAACAGGAAGTAGAGACCCAGATACCAAAACCAGAACCACAAAACCAACATCAATGAAACACCACAGTCATAAAGACTAACATCAGGTTCACGACAACAACACACACACTATTAAACCCTCCAGCTGATCTTCATCTGATCACTCTGAGGAGGCGTCAGCTAGAAGATCCTCACACACCAGAAGCTCTCATGTCTCTGGTTCTTCCTGCTGATCTCAGGACAGAGACTCTGTTAGAGAAACCTACTGAGCCTGGTGGAGGTCCGAACTTCAAAGGAGACACAGTGAGTCAGAAACCCTCTACAGGTAAACACACAGGACCAGATTCAGAACCTGTCACATGATGATGCTGGTTTCTGAGTTCAGCTGTGAAAATGAAGAATCAGACAGATGATGTGGAAACAGCTGACTGCGTCTTTCCTTTGATCAACACTTGATCTGACACTAACTGATCCTTTCTTCTGTAAATCCAGAGAACAACACACCGAGGAGCCTCGTTGTCCGAGGGAAACGTTCCTCCTGCTCGTTAGTCTGCTCACATCTTCTGTTTCAGACTAATGAAGGTTAGATGCTTGGCTTCACCGAGCTTCAGCTCCTAAGCAGCCTGGATCAGAGTCAGGATAAAATCACTGCTTGGGTCAGTTCCCACTTTCACCGTTTTACCAAACTAAACTGGAGTTAATCTAAATTCAGCCAGAGTCCGGTCTGGAGTCCAGGAAGATCAAAAGGCCGTCTGTACTACCTGCTGCCGGCAAACAGACCAGAAACCAGACCAGAAACCAGACCAGACCAGACCAGAAACCAGAAACCAGAAACCAGAAACCAGAAACCAGAAACCAGAAACCAGAAACCAGAAACCAGACCAGAGACCAGACCAGAAACCAGACCAGAGACCAGACCAGACCAGACCAGAAACCAGACCAGAGACCAGAAACCAGACCAGAGACCAGAAACCAGACCAGAGACCACACAGACCACCAAACACAGACCAGCTTTCATCATTAAGGAACTCTGCTTCCTCCAAAAGGTCCAAGTTGAACTTGTAAACAGCATGACTTCAGTCACTTCTGGGTTTTTTAATTCAAAGCTTGTTTTTCTGTGAAACTTGGTGATTTTGGAACGAACCAACATGTCGGACTCTTTAAACACATGAAGGAGGATGTTCAGCAGTTAGAACCGTTTCTCTCAGTCCTCATACATGAACACAGAGGAATGATTTGACCTCTGACCTCTGAGACAGAAAAAAGTTAATGAACTTAGAGGTTGAACCGGTCCGGTATTGACATGTAACAGAGAACTCAACACAGAACCAGAACTGGATCTTTAGGATCTTTGTCCTCGACACACAGACTTTCTTCAGTGGAATCACTGACTGAAAATGAGAACGTGTCACATGGTTGATAATCAGCTGATGGACGAAGCATCGCTCATGTTCTGGTTCTTCTCTTCGATTGATTGTTCCCGTTTTCTGACTTTGTGTTCATCAGCAGTTTAACCTCCACTTGTTTATTTTTCTCACTTTTAATCATTCACTGCATAAAGTTTTATCACAGATACAAACACAGTTAAAAAGTCCAAAAAGACCTCAGAACATCTGGAGAACTTCTGCTCAGAACCACTGGGTCCAGGGCTGTAGAGATGCTTCTATTTAAGAGTCAATCAACACAAACATGTGAACAGATGCTTTTATTAAACAGCTACATGTATTTCCTCCTTCACCTCCATAGTTACTGTATGTTTGACTGACTGATTCTCTTCATCAACCAGAGATCAGGTCCAGGTGCTGGAGCGATGCCTGAATGAGCCACACACACACACACAGAGCCAGAAATTCAATCTCATTACGTAAAGCTCCCCAATCGTGTCTTTTACCAGAGCGGTGAGGCGAGCCGAGCAGCATCGCCTCTCCCCCACAGTGCAGGAAGATAAGTGTGAAACGGAGAAGCAGCATCATGAGCTGAGAACAACAGGTTGATAATCAGCAACACCAAACTAAAGTGTTGAATTCATAACCAGGAACCATGTGAGAGCTGTGCCCCAATCAGGAGGATGAAACATTTTATTAACCGCTGTACCACCGCGCGATGACATTTTAATCCCCAACATCAAACTTCAGCTGGAACAAAAGAAATCAAACACCTGCTCCGACTTCAGGTTGGATTTAAATAATCTGTGTCATCTAAACAACTTTCAGACAAAAACTCCCGTCATCACGTTTTCAGCTTCATCAACCTTCATCTGAACACACAGTGATGTGTAGAAGCACAGAGATAATCTGAGACACCTCCAATATTTAATAAACTCTTCATCACTGACAACAAGCCACTTCACTGATCCCACTCATCAGATGGAGGGGGGGGGTCTCTGACACCAAGTGTGGATCATTCTTCATCATGTTTAAAAGCTGAACATTTAGGATGTAAAACACTCAGAGACGCTGGTGTTTCCCACCGGCTCGAGTCTCAGACATGAAACAGGAAGTTTGTGTAAACTCACCTCCCCAGCTCGTCTCCAATCTCATAAAATTCCTCCACATTTTCCGGGTTGAACACCGTCATGTTGCCAAGCCTCTCCCGTCCTCTGGCTTCTCTGATCGGCACACCGGCTCTTCACACCGGCAGCATCCTACCAGCAGCCTCCGGTCTGGGCACGGCTCCGGTCCTCCTCATGCTCAGGATCCCTGTCAAACGCACCGACAGATCGTTTTTATTAAAAGATGGGGTTGAGATGAAAAGATGGTGAAAAACAACAAAAGGAGCCCGAAGTGTCAGAGATGAAGCTGCACCTCCGGGGCGACGTCACGACTCCCAGAGTCCCGGTCTTGCTCACCTGTCTCAAATATTCGGCGGATTCAGCAGCCTGATCAATAATAATAAAGATGGGAATATTCCCTCCGCTGGATAAGAGAGTAAACAAGACCTGAAGCTTGGTGTAGCCATGGGAAACACGCGGATCTGCCCCCCTCCTCCGAGTCCAGCAGGAGAAAATGACTGCTGAGTAAAGTCACATCGACAGGACCTGGACAGGTGTCTAACCCCGTTAAACTGCAAGCGAGAGATCCTCAGACATTTCACACAACTAATTCAACTGATAAACCGTTCAGATGTCCCCAAATTTAAATCCCAGGTCCTCTTTGTAACGTTACTTCCCACTGCAGTGTAAAAAATTAACATTAACGTTAGCTAGTTTGTTCTTTACGAGCGTTACCGCCTCTTTCTTAACCCTAAAACTGAGATGCGTTGTATGAAAACATCATAAAGTAGCTTACGGTATCCCGGTGTGCGTTCCACAGCCAAAAGCAGCCGAGATTTCATGCGTTTAGTTGGAGGATGAGACCTCGGTTTGGCTCACGGAAGACAAAATGCTGCTGGATCGAAAGGGAGAAATCAACGTTAACAATGTAAGGCAGACTGGTCCTGGTGGGGCGTTCACAGCTATAGTAAATTCCGGAACATTTGCCGGAGAGCTTATTTAACGCGGGACGCAGATACTTTAGGAAACACGTTTTACAAAACAACACAAACACTAAACAAGTGTTAATGAGAATAAATCAAGTAGTTGGATTTTATTGTAGTAAACTCGTATAAAATTGCTTGAATGATTAATGAAGCTCAAATTTCCGTCTTTTTAGGTTCTTAAATGCAACATCTTTGTGAGCTGTAAAAGAAACAATCCACCGCTAGAGGGCAGCAGAGACAGCATTTTCATTTTACGTAAACTAAGTTCTGCTTTTATTTTTAAACAATATTAGTTTTTTAAAAAACTGTAAAAAAAAATAATGTACTTTTACGATCACAAACCTAAAACAGTAAGCTGTTCACTTCTAAAGCTTAGTGATTGTACATTGTTAATCAGTTCTGAATATCCAGTAAACCAGATGTGGATTAATGTAGGATTTTCCAGTGCGACAGATAGAGTAGTTGGGCATTTTCATTTAATTACATAATTAATGTAATTGTTTACTTTACAGCGTAGAGCCATCCTCAGAGAGTTCGTTTAAAGATCTATTTTTATTCCAGCACTGTTGCTTGTGTCTACATGGACAATAAAGAACCAGTTTTTTCAGTCCTCAAACACAAAACAAGAGAGACCACACACACACAAGTTTGTTTTGCTATCCTTATGGGGACCGTCCATTGACTTCCATTGATTTTAGTAACTAGATTTATACCTAACCCAAACCCTTTTCCTAACCTTAACCATTACTGATCTATAACTAACCCTAAGACTAACTAAAACTCTATTCACACCATACCTATAAACCTAACCCCTAACCCTAAAAAGGGGAGTCCCCCTCATGGGGACCAGGCTTCGGTCCCCACAAGAACCCTCGGACCCCAGAAAGATAGTAAAAGTCAGGAAACGGGTCCCCAGGAGGTCAGAAATACAAACCCACACACACACACACACACACACACACACCCACAAGTGTGTTTTGTTATCCTTATGGGGACCGTCCATTGACTTCCATTGATTTTAGTAACTAGATTTATACCTAACCCAAACCCTTTTACTAACCTTAACCATTACTGATCTATAACTAACCCTAAGACTAACTAAAACTCTATTCACACCATACCTATAAACCTAACCCCTAACCCTAAAAAGGGGAGTCCCCCTCATGGGGACCAGGCTTCGGTCCCCACAAGAACCCTCGGACCCCAGAAAGATAGTAAAAGTCAGGAAACGGGTCCCCAGGAGGTCAGAAATACAAACCCACACACACACACACACACACACACACACACACACACACACACATTCTCTGTCTTTGAATGTTCTGAGTGCACAACATTTGTACTCTTTCTCTATTTACTCAAAAGAAAAATACACAACTTTTCAGTCAGAGATGATTGAAAGCTTGACAACAGAGATGTCTGCATTTTTGGAACCACTTCTTCTTGTCAGGGGTCACGGGGGGTTGGTGTTGATCTCCAGGGGTTACTGGGTGAGAGAGGTGGAGTGACATCTGAATAGGTGGCAGAGGAAAATCTCTAAAACTGGTCGAATCTCATGTAAATTCACACAAAAACACCAAAATTAAACAAACTCTGCACTCTAGTGGACAAACCCTCACATCACACCAGAAACAACAGAACAAATGGATGAATTCAGGCCTCTGTTTTTTTTGTTTTTTTGTTTTTTTTTTTGGGGGGGGGGGGGGGTCACCTCTTGATATGTGGGAACAACCAATCCTGAATAATCTTTATCTGAATAAGACTATGCTCAGTTCTTACTTGTCTCAGTTTTACTCCTGATTCCTTAATAAGAGATGATTTAAACACATTCTCATGTTAATGTTAATTGGACACGATCCAGCTCAGTCCAGCATGAATAAAGTTTAACACTGAAAACATTGCTGAATTAGACTTCTGCTTTCATATAAACATCTAGTCATCATTATTAAATGTTTGTGCTGCTGCATCAGTCTGTTTTTCTTTAGAATTATTAAAGAATTTTGCATTTCATTGATTTTTGCATGTTCTGGCTGGTTTTGATAAGATGGAATGTTCTTACAGGTTTCAGGCAGTGGTCCCATCAAAGGGGGCCTGGAGGGCCACCCTGATATATTTCCCGGCCACTCCCCCAACACAACACGTACGTGCACATCATCAACATTAACTGTAAAATTAGAAATCAAAGTATATCAGTAGGATACTCATTAACTCTCATGTTTCCTCTCACGCCCCGGCGTAACATTGCAGAATAAAAAATGTTAATGCAAGTCAAGTCAAGTTTATTTATAAAGCATTTTAACACAAAACATGACAGCTGACTAAAGTGCTTTACAGCAAACCAAGAAATAAAGCAAGAAAAGGAAATAAACAACAACAAACAAATACAGTATTTAAACAGATAATAATACTAAGAAGAAAAATACAATAAACGACAGGCTGTAAAATCATGAATGGTGTTGACACAACCGATATCAACATCAATAACCAAAAGCTAACTTAAAGTAATGGGTTTTCAGACGAGATTTAAACGAATTTACAGAGGTGGATTGTCTCACGGAGAGAGGGAGATTGTTCCATAAAGTAATTAAATGTAGGCTAAGTATGCATTATGAAATGCGCCATGGCCATAACAACCACGGGATACGCGCGGGACATGTCCCTCGCACTTCCCATGTCGGTGTCCTCCGACCCCCCGCACTTTTTCAGCCTTAACAGACTTTTAAACCGTTAATATGAGGTAACGAATTTTTCCGACCGTCCTTAAACGCACCGTAAACTAACGCCGCCACCGCCAGGTGCTGCTGAGTAGCAACATGTCTAATAAACCAGCAACATTTCTAATAAACCAGCAACAGCCAGCAAAAGACAAACAACCGTGGACAGTTTCTTCCATACGAGCTGTGTAAGTTGAGTTATGCTGTTGTATTCAGGTGATATTAGCTAAACGATGGGTTAGCTAGCGGTAGGTTAGCTAATACTTCAGGTTTTAGACCCACAAAGTTTATGCTAGTAATGAACCCAACTTTCTTTCACTAGTGTTTTTCACATATATTTGAAAGAAATATTTATTGCACAATATTAGTGATATTATCAGAATTTAAAAGAAAAGTAGCTGAGAAAAATATAGCTTTGGCATAAAAGGGACTTTGAGGTTATTTTTCCTTATAATTTCACTGCTACTAACCTTGTTTAAATTTTTTTTATTCGGTTTAACACCAGAGGCCAGCAGCAGGAAGGGAAGATGATGCAGTTTTTTCACAGGTAAGCAGAAATAAAATTTCCTGAGAATAAGATTGATTACTAGATGAAACCAAGCAGGTATGAGGACAGTTTTCAGAGATTTTTCAGAATTGCTGTTATTCACACTTCAGAATTATTTTTTGTGTGTATTTTAATAAGTTGCTCAGGGAGAAAGTCTTGTGTCAGGAGAAGAATCTTCTATAGCTGCTCTAAAGCTTGGGCACCAAAAAAACCTAGAGCCGTCGCTGCTCTGGGGAACATGCTTTTTTGACATACCAGAATAAAGTATTATTGCACATCCACTACACTAGGTGGCAGTGGTGCTCTTGTCAGAATGTGTGGAGGATGCATTAGGCCTGAGCATGCGCACACAGCACCAAGCGGGAAAAGGAAGTGATCAAGGCTGCCAACTTAGCAACTGTGTGTATTTCTAATGGCTTTTCAGACCCCTTTAGGAACTCTTTTTTTTTTTCCAAAAAGCATCTAGCAACATTTTTGACTAGCCTTAAAGTAGTACTAAAAAACTTCTCTGCAACCGTTTCTCACACAGCCATTGATGAAATGGCTTTTTTTTATTTTCAGGAAAGGTCAGAAATGACCCAAGGAACATTCATAGATTTTGGGGGTGAGCCAGATTACCGACTGGATCCAGGATGTTTTTTAAGGACATAATACAATATGTACAAGTGCTGCTTAGCGGAGGTCTGCGCTCTGCTTTTCTAGTTTAGTCTAATGTAAAGCCATCAGAGGCGTCCAGAGTGTCTAATAAGATGAACATGTTTTTCATCAACTTAATCATGTTTCAAAACTGTAGCTTAAAATTGTAAGTTATTTTGTACTGCTTTAATGTGGACAACACAAATTGCATTCTGGATATCCTAAACGTCCATTTTAACTTGGAAGAACTGAAATATGAACAACCTGTGTAATTTTTATGTGATAAATTGGCTTGCCATACAGGGACCGTTTGGTGGCCATCCAGCTGTTCACACCTTCATGCTGATAGTCATAAAGGAAAGACTTCTGCGCCACCTCGTGACCACAGTGCGCTTTTAAATGGGATTTCCGAAATGTGAGACATCAATAAAGACAAATTAAAACAAATAATCCTGAAAAAAAAATTGAAAACATAAAACAAGCTGCCTGTAATTCACTGACCTGTTTAACTCAGAACACAAAGAAGAATGTATTTTTTTCCGACCTGATTTATTTTTTATTGTGTTTGTTTTATTGCTCAGTGAGACTGTGAAGAGAGCTGCGTAAATAACAGCAGCTGTCACTGGGAGGTTTGGGAGGCCTGATCCTGAAGCGGATTCTCTCAGACCTGAAAGTGTCACACTGCGGCTTCTGGCGCTCTGACAATGACTTGAATGCTGATTATTGTGGAGATCAACAAAGGAGACAAGGAAAGGACATGAAACGTTTCCTGAGAGCTGAGGAGAATGGAGGGCTGCTGACGGACTGCAGGGAGCTGTCACCCAACCACACCGCCTCCTCCTCCTCCTCCTCTTCCTCCTCCATCACCTCCTCCTCCAGCGGCGCTCGCTAAGCCGACACACAGGCGGCCCCTGTCCTCGCTCCAGACCCGGGGACCTGGCGGCGGCGGGTCGGAGCCGAGGAGATCCGCGCTGAAACGCAGCCGAGTCGGCCGGGACGGACCACAGGGACCGGAGGGGGTGGCGGATCCTTCCTGTCGTGGTGCGAGGCGGCGGTGAGGCGCCTTTGGGGGTCGGGAAGCAGCAGCCTCAAGGACGCAGCATCGGTGGAGGAAGTCTGGAGATGATTTCAGCCGTCGGTAGAGATGCAGACGGAAGCGGCGGCGGAAACAACAACGGCGTCTCCGAAGTGACCACGGCCGCTCCTCCTGCGACATGCACCAAAGGTAAGGAGGAGAGGAAGGGGAAGAACGTGATCCGGGGCTGGAAGAGGGAGAGGGACCCCGGGGCTCCTCTTGTCCGGACCAGGAAGGAGAAACCCGGTGATGATGGCTCGTCTCCTCCGCCTTCCGTCTTCCTGCCAGAGCATCACCTCTGCCGTGACGGCCCCTGCCCCTGCACCGGGCCGGACCCCCGGATCCCAGGAGAAACCTGCAGCACCAACAACATAAACAACAACAACAACAACCTGAGCGGCGGCAGCGCTGCCGGTAAATCTGCGCTGGACTGTGGAGTAAAAAGCGGCGCTATTGTTGTGAGACGGCAGCACGACGACACACCGGCCGCCAAGAAGCACCGAGGAGCCGAGAAGGTAAGCAGCCTGCAGTGTCTGCAGGTTCATAACAACACACAGTCAAAGCAACACCTCATCTTCATCACATCTTTATTTTCACTCAACAATAAAACAACAAAACGATCCAAATATGAAGAGGACGGTTAATGAGAAGCAGGTGTGGAGGCCACAAAGACACCGATTTATCTCCTATTGTTGTTGTAGCTCAGCTGGTGTCATTGTTCCCAAACATGAACCATGCTGTACACAGTTTTTGTCTTCTTTTTATCCTTATGAGATAAAGGGAGGAGGAGGAAGGAGGCAGCAGCACTGTGTCCTCCATCTCCTCTTCCTCTTGCTTTTTAACAATCCTCTTTGTTTTTGCATCAGATTAAAAGATAAAACAGTAAAACAGCTCAGTTTCTCGAAGAGAATAAAGATGCATCTCTTCTGCTTTCTGTTGCATCCTGCTCTGGGTTTTGTTGCTTTTTCCACGTGAGAAAAGACTCATGATGTTAAATGTATTCAGAGCTGAGTATGAACAACCTCTTTAAGAGCTAAATACTGTGGGCTGACAGGTTGGATTGATGTGCTTTAATGAGCCAGGCTCAGGTCCAGGAGCAGCAGGGTGTTTGTGAAATCATTTCTGGGTTTAAGTAAGTCATCCAGGGAAGAAGATGGAGGAAGATGGAGGGATGGGCAGAGAGTTGAGGTGAGGAAAGAGATGTATGATGGAGAGGGAAGAATTGGATGTGACAGCAGAGGACGCAGGCTGAAAGAGTCTGAAAGACAAAGAAGGAGGATGTCCAGGAGGACCTTTAGTGTTCTGTCCTGACGTGGAGGATCAGAGGTCTCTGCTGACAGGAGGACCTTAACCTCCTTCAGCTGCTTTGTTTGTTTGTAGATCTGAAGGATTCCTGATGGAGAAACACATTCAGTTTAAATCATCTGAACTCATCCATTAAGTGTTTCTTTGTGATTGTGATGCAGCTGCAGCAGGTTTCATTCTGTAAAACACTGAAAACATGAAACTGTTGATGCTTTTAAACAGATCACATCTTCTGTTTTCACCATCTGAAGAAATAACAGATTAGGATTTCTGATCAAAACATATTTACCTGGAAATACAGGATAATATTTCCACTTATATTAAGTCTGTTTATGTGTGAAGCTGCTTGTTGTTTCACTTGTTGCAGCAGTTTCTATGTTTTTGTATTAGTGTTGGACACTAACTGATTTTGAGCTGATTTATGTTAAATGCTGGTGATATAGACGTTCCCTTGTGTTGGTTCATCCTTGTCAGGCATCGACTGCGTGTCATTTTAACGTGATGAAGCTCTGACATCACGCTGACATCACACTGCCGTGGTCACTTACAGCTTCAAACTTTTTCTGTCAGATTGTAATTTACATTTATTCAATCTGATGATAAATTAACTCATGGAAATCTATTTAAATGAAAGGTGCAGATTGATTTTACACAATTATGTTTTTTTTTTGTTTTTTTTTTTACAATAATAAGAACATGTTGAATATTTATGAATATTTTTAATTTATTCTTTAAAATGCAACATTTTGTCTAAATTAAGGCCAAATAGAGCAGAAATAGAGCTGTAACTTGAATAATCTCTAATAACAGAGTAAACAGATTGTGGACAGGTGTAGAAGATTCTGGTACTGGGTTGTGTTTGGAGTCCAGTTGTCGTCTCAATGGGATTGAATAATCCGTTATACTGCGTTTGGTTGGTCATGTCATGATTTGGGGTTTTGTATTTAGTTGTATTTCTTGTTATTCTTGGTGGTCGTTGCGTTTTCACTGTTCACTCAGTCTGTCACACCTGTTATAAATCTGGTTAATTAGCTCCTCGGCCTTTCTGCACAGCTGCACCAATCACATCCTCCACAGCCTCGGCTGGTCTCCGTCAGATCCTGTTCTGGGTGTTTCCTGGTTTCCTCCTTTGATCCGGTTCATCGTAGTTTTATTTTTGTGAAGAAAGTTTGTTTTTTTCTGGGTTCCTTTATGACAGTAAATCTGCACCCAGTAACTTCTCATCAGAACAAGAAGTTCTGGCCTGAATATCAGCTGTTTGCTCTCAAAACTTTATCTACAGTTTGGAACATGTAGAACTTTCCTCCATCTTTATTGGATATGTAAATATCCTCAAATGCAGCTCATGATTGATAGATTAAAGTTTGGATACAGAAAAAAATCTGTCTTGTTCATGTCAATCTTGGGCCAGTTCTTAAAGGTCCAATTTCTCTGAAGATTTTAAAATAATATGACTCGAGTTGGAGTTTCATGTGTGTAGCTTGAACCCATGTGTGTCAGAATGAAGCATCATGCTCCTGTTTATCCAGCAGACAGCAGCATTATGACCCGTTAGAATGAAACCACACCTGGATGTATCTGCTGTGTAAAAGTGAAACATCCTTCAGTTTGCACATGTAATCTCCTTCAGTTATGGTCTGGATTTAATCCCTTCAATCTGGTTAATGCTGAATAAAATCTGTTTTATCTGGTTAGAAACGGCATCAAACATGTTTGTGCAGCAGAAGACGAATGAAAAGGATAAATAAAATGTTTTGGTTTTATAACGACCTGCATCTTATAGAACATATCCAATAACTTTAAGTTTAACAAATTGTTATTATGAAGGTATTATTTACTGTCCATCCAAACACAGTCAAGATGTTTCACTGAGTTCCTTGATTTCTGCAGAACCTTTAAGGTTCTGGTCAGAACAGCAGGTTTATTAGATGGTTCAGCAAAATGTGTTTGACTTGTTCCTTTTTAAGCAACATTGTGTGTAACTTGTGGTGACACGTGGCGTTGAAGTCAGCGTGCTGCTGGTAACACCTGATCTGACTGGACAGGTAGTCACAGAGCAGAGTGTGTGAGTAGGTGTTTTTAAATGTCAGCATCATGTGGTTCCATGTGGAACTCACTCTTCTGACCATGTTTATAAACATTCTGTGAAAAAGGCCTAAATTCAAACATTGAAATAAGAATAATTAATATTTAATTTAAAAGATAAAATGACCAGATTTGTTTTTATTCTTCTGAATTAGCCACTATTTCAGAATCTTTCTGACCTTCTGAAGTTTTGACTAAGTGTTTTATTTCTCATTCATTTCTCTGTTTGATCTCCGAGTATTTAACCTCTCCGTCTCTCAGTAATGAGCATGTTGGAGTTTTCCACATGACGAAGGGTTAAAGATTGAAACTCAGATGTTTTCTACATGAATGAATGAACATTTCTGTTTATTTAGTCAGTTCAGGAAGTTATTTAACTTGTTGACTTGTTCACCTTTTGTAAATCAAGAGATGAAGGACGTCAGTTCTCTTCTTCTTTTCTTTAATTCATCAAACTTTGTGATTAGTTAACTGTTAGAAGGATTTTATTTTATAGCAGAAATTAAAACATTTTTTATCTTCATGTTTTCTGATGTTTATAGTCTCTATTGCCCAGAGTTCAGTGTTCCAGCTGTTCCAGTTGTTAGAACTGATTTTACAAAGTGATTCTGGGTCTTCATGATGGAACTTCCTACAGACGAGAACATTTCTTTGTTGCTCCAGTGGATGAACTGTGTCAAACCAACAACCACCTCATGATGCTGATCATCAATATAAAATAAATGATTGAATCAAACTGAACAAAGTGACAAATGGAGTTGACTCTGAACAGAGAAATCAGCTCCTTGTTCTGCAGCTCAGACGTTCAGCTGAGTGACGACCAGATGCTGCTGAGTCTGTGTGAATGACAGCGGCTGCTCTGCTCTCGTCGTCCGTCTGTCAGTCTGGATCCCTGCAGGCTGAATGAGAATGAAACAGCTAAAACCTCTCAGCATCTCCTGGATTCTCTCTGTCTTTACTGAATCCTGATCACCTCACAGCAGCTTCCACACACTCATTAAAATGATTGTTTTGGTTTTTATCTCTGTGTGGAAACATTAAACCCCGTCTGCTGCGACTGGCTCATGTGTTGAACCGTTTACCTGGTTGGTTTCAGCTGGTTTGTACAGGCTCGGTTTCCATGGCGACTTTGATGGTGTTTGGTGTGAGGGTTGTTGCGATTGGGTGGTATAATGAGCTGACGGTAGGGAGATATAAAAGTCTGTTTTTACATTTTAATACAAATAATCTTCTCGGGAACACGAGTCAGAATCAAACTGGTTCCGTCCATCTTTATTCTGTTTTTATTGTTTATGTTCAACAGCTTCTTTCTGCTAAACAAACAAGGTTTATTGTTTTATTTATTCCTCTTATGGATGTTTTCAGCCCTCTGTGACGATGCTGCACACAAACACGTCCACAGGTTGTTGTTTGCATCACCAACCTTTGACTCCTGGAAGGTTTATTCTGAGGAATAACCTTATTTCATGCTATCAGAATATTGAGGGATTTTCATTGAGAGCTCTAACAGTACAGTTCATCTTTTATTCATGCCAGTGAGCAGCTTTCTGCTCCATGTTTGGAAATATACTTTTACTCTTTAACAGACAGAGAAATGGAAGCTGGTGGGCAAATAAAATAAGTAAGAACAACCAGAAAAACATCCAATAGTAACAAACTCTTACAGTGATTCATGCGTTTAAAGCCTCAGGATTAAAATTAAGATTAAAATACTGTTTTATAGATGTAAAAACAGAGTAAAAGGAGGGGGTTTCCAACCTCACACCTTTAAGATAATAAAACAGCACATACTGTCCTTCTAATGTTATTTGTGACCTTGATGGTTGCCGACACAGGTTCACGGTGGAGGTTATATTTTACCGTGTTGTCAGCAGGATTCAGACTTCCATCACGTGGGTCCAGTTTTCTACTGCGGCTCATAATCAGCTGCACCTTGATGAAGTTTAGTTTGAGTCCAGACTGTTATCTAACAGGCTGCCAGATGTCTTCCTGAAACACCAAGCACATTTTCTGTTGGCACAAAATGTCGAAGTCCAAACTCTTGATGTGGATTTTCAAAGAGGGTCAAACCGCCGGGGATCTGACTCATGTCTGTAAAAACTTCCCCTGACAGCTGAGAGTTTTACAAGCTGGGAGCGTCTGAGTAAAACTAGCAGCTTCATCGGACCCAGGCCATGTTTACACACACTTAAATACTGAATGAGAAGGTGTTGCTGCCTCCTTCAGTCTAGAACCAAACCAGCAAAGATCAAATTCAGAGATTTCTCCTGAAAGAAGTCCAGATCTGGATGTGAGCTGGACCGGTTCTGGGGTCAAACTTCAGATTCAAGACCCAAAAAGAAGGAATCAGCAAATCTCCAGAAATAAAAAAGGGTTATAAAATCAAATGACAGAAGTATCGGTAGAATGTTTTTATACAAATAATGTTATTTATTTATTTGTGTTTCTTCTGTGTTCCTGAAAATGATTTTGTTTTACCTCGTTAGAGGACATTTGTATTTTAAGCTGATCTTTAGCCGGATGTCTTTGGGCCAGCTCCAGTGTTGTTGCAGAGACGGTGCCGGTGGTTTTGTCCGTCGGCTCGACGGGCCTGTGATTGACAGGAAGTTATTGGTTGGAAACATGGAAATCAGACAGGCAGAAAGCAGAAGGAGACCCCCTGGTGAATTAGACGAAAATTTGAAGCTTCAGATGTTTTTAAAAAGGAGCGACTGACCTTGAAAGGATATTCTCTCTTTTTTAATTTAACTGCATCAGTATGCTTCGGCTCTTTTCACCATCCTGAGAAAATGATGGAGTTCTGCAGGAGGAACACAAAGAGATTAAATCCTTCAGCCTCATTAATTCAGTTTAAGTAAGAGAGGACATTGTTAGAATCCCTGTTATACTTGTATACATGTTTTATGCTCTTCTGTGTGTAATAATTCATCTCAGATTTGATCCTGTTTATCCTTTTAAAACTCGTGTTACAGATATGAACGTGTTCATCATCATCACAGATCATTTATCTTTTAGAATCTGAGTCAGTTCGAATGAGACACTCGTATTTGGTTGTATCGGCAGTTTATCTGCTCAGTTTGACTCGAGTAGTAAAAAAAAAAAGATTCTGTTTGACCTCATTGGACGGCAGCTTTAAAACGAGTTGCTGTAAAACAAGTGGAAGATGTGAAGTGTGTTTTCAGCAGCTCGGGAGGCAGAACTGAGAGTCCATTAGCTGTTAGAGTATCAATGCCAACAGAGTGAAAAGGCTTCATGGCTCGACGATACGCCCACACGTTCTGCTCTGCATCCATTCAACAAATCCTCCACTGCTACACATCAGCTCCCACAGCGCTACCTGAAAAACCTGCAACAATCAGCTCCAGTTTCTGTCCTCCTTCCTTCAGCTTGTATAAAACAAACGTTCTTTCTGCTGCTGCTCTTCAGTTCAGACAGCAGCGTCTCTTATCTGCTAAAATACAAACAGATCATTGATCTGAGTCTTACAGAGTCTGAGAGGTGATGTCATGTTTGGTTTAGGGTTTAAATGCTGATGATGCATCTCAGTTTCAACAAGTCATTAGTGAGATCACACACGTTACATGAATCTCTCACTGTACAGGTTTTATACTGCGCTTTACTTCTGGTGTTATTGTGTTATTTTCATCCTTTAGTAAATGTGGGTTGGATGGTGGGTGGAAGAAACGCTGGTTTGCTTTTGGTTCTTCTGGTTCTGTATTCCCACGTTTCAGTTCCTCTAACATGGAATCAACTGATCTCTGCTGTCTCTAAATTCACTAATAAAAACAACAATAATTAATTGTTTCCTTAACAAAGGCAGCAGATTTTGAACAACCACAGTATAAAACAGAAAGGCTGATCTGGGTTGATGTGGACTGGAACTGGTTTAAACAGGTTTGGAACTATTTGGACTGATTGGATCTGAACTTTAGCTGGTTTGGACTGTGCTGCACTTGTTTTAGTTGAATTGTTTCAGGTTGGTTTAAATTGTCTAGAAGAAGAATTAGCAGGATTTTAGTTTAGATTTAGATCAAACTAACGTAGCAAAAATAAAAAAATTTTTTTCACAAAATCATTATAAGACAAGCCGGATTGTGTCAGAAGCTTTTATTTTGAAAGTGTTTTCTACATCTCAGGACACATTGAGTCTCATCCGGGTTTATTGTGTTATTAAAACATCACTGGGAGTGAATAATTGCTTCCAACCATTTACTGTTTGCTGATGTGTGAATAACATTTATTTAGTTGTTTTTCCAGATGGCCCTTTAGCTCCTCCATCTTCACTGTGTCTCCACAGTAACTGGATTAAAACAGACCCGTCAGCTGTCACTCATGTCTGTCAGCTCAGATGCTTCATCATTAGAAAAACGCTGCGACTGTGGGACTTTAATTCGTGCAGAACTGGGTTAGTGTAATTATTTTTAATGGTTGGTTGTGCTGCGACAGTGTGCAGAAATTCTGCAGCAGCAGGAGTTATTACGGAGGTGAATATGTCCATTGTTTTTCTCTCGGTTGGTTTAAATGTCATTAGAGCTTGTCATTCAATTGAAAGGTAAGTGATTTGTGTGTGTGCTGTTATGTTGAGAGATTGAAAACATTAGATTGGAGACGAGGGAAGCTGGAGTGGAAAAAACAGTTTAAAAATGGCTGCTGTTCAGGGAAACACACAGATGCCTCCTCTTTCAGCTGCCTGACAATAAAGACAGGGATGATTTTTGTCTGGGAACAAAAAAGAAAAAAAAACATCAGTGTGGCGGCTCACTCAGGGGTTTAATAGGAGGGGAGGAGGAAGAGGAGCAGCAGAGGAGGAAAAAGGGGGAGGGAACAGAGAGAACGGACACAAAGGAGGAAAAGGAAGAGGAGGGAAAGAAGGATGAAGAGGAGAAATACACAAAAACATCAAATTAATAACAAGGGACAAGATGAAGAAAAACATGAAAATGAGATGAGAAAATAAAATAATGAGCGTCAGAATAAAAGACAGAAAAAGAACGAGCGATGAGAAAAATGGAGAAGAGGAGATTCAAAGAGAGAAGGAGTGAAATAAGATGCTGAAGAATAAAATGGATCAGGACTGAAAACAAAAGGTTTAACAAATAAAAAAATATTAAATAATTAAATAAAGAAAAGAAATGGAGGGAAAAAAGCAGGAGGAGCAACAACAAAGAGACGAAGATACAAAAGAAATAAAGTAATGAAGGCAGAGAAGATGACAGGAGCAGAAGAAAGGATGGACGAGGAAATGAGAGGAAGGATGGAAGGAAGGAAGGAAGCAGGAGAGGAAGACGACAAAGAGGAAGAAAAGGAGCATTTTCACACAAAACCACCAGTTTTTGAATCTGAAGGGCAGAAAGATGTTGGATAGAAAACCAAATAAAAAGACTGAAAGAAAATTTATTCAATAAAAGTCTTTATT
>SSNP01000030.1:217418-227913 GCA_006937955.1 Pachypanchax playfairii | reverse complement strand
AGTTATTTTAAACACAAATGTAATTTTCTGTCCTATAGCACATCAAACTGTGATTGAGGATTAAATAAAGAGGCGTAAAATCCAAAGTGTCTCTTTGTTTAATTATAGATTTTGGAGGCAGGATTAATGGAAAACTCAGCTGCCTCCCCTGACACCCACTTCCAGCCTCTCTCTCCTGATTAATTTGAGAAAAAGCAGCTCTGCATGAGGAAAGCTGTTTGTTATTCAACATCAAATCTCCAGTGTTTCAGAGAAAACAGAAAGTCCACTTTACTACAACTGCAGCAGATTCTTCTCTGGTCACCTGCGAACAAGCAGGATGTTTACAAACAAACAAACAAACATGGATCATCTTAGCTTTTAGTGGGCGGGTCCTCGACCCGGGGGTCAAAGGGTTGTTGAGTCTGGGGGCAGCTGACCCGCTCAGCTCCAGATCCTAACCCAGATTCTAAACAACATAAAGCTGGTGCCAGGCTGAGACTCGGTTCTGGGAGGTACTGAAGGACTTGGATTGGTATCGAGAGGCGGGGTCACACCTGGACAGGTAACCAGTCAATCACAGGGCTACATGGAGACGATCCACCAATCATACTCACAACTAGAGTCAGTTTAGAGAAATTTCATTCCAAACTCCACACCAGAGGCACCAGCTGGGAGTCAAACCTGCAACCTTCTTGCTGTGAGTCATCAGTGCTACAAACTGAACCACCGTGCAGAATGTGATGGAAGAGGTTCGAACCACTTGTTCTCAAGTTTCCTTCTTGACTTCATGGAACATGTTTGGACCAACATTAGAATTTAGCTAAACGCTGGATAAGAAAACAGTTTTATTTTCAATTAGTATATTTGGATCAAATAAAATCAGATTTATTTTTTTCTTTTAAAACGATAAAACCTGAAGAATCTGTAAACTCGTCCTTCGAGTGCAGACGTTATTCTGAAGACACAGAGACATGATGTAGAGATTTAAAAGCAGGATAAGAACCCTTCACTGGGATCGGACTGATGAAGAGGAGGGTTGATATTGATTTAAGGAGAGTGAGGAAGAGGAGCTCGGTGTTTGTATACAGCTCGGGGGTTTATGCATATTTTAGTGTGGTTTGGGTCTTTGTGTGCTTCGTATTCCTGTGTGGTTTAGTTAGCAGTAATACTTTAGTTTCTCTTTGTTTTTCTACCGTTTGGATGTTTGTTGTCGAGATCTGAGTTTATAAAACAAGATATTAAAAAATAAACATGTAAAATCAATGTTTGCTCAAGGCAGCAGTGATACACGTTCAGGTCAGAGTCAGTAAGCAGAACATTAAGGATCTGATAATGTTATAATAAATAATAAGTTTGGATTCATCACATTAAGATGTAACATCATTGCTGTGAGGAAGAGTAAATCACTGCTGATGCCTCGTCTTCATCAGAATCTGAGAGGTGACCCGAGGTGCGAGTCAGCTGATCCACATGTCGACAGACAACCAATCACACGCTGTTAGTCAAGGTGTGAAAGTTTCATTATTCATATCTGAGTTCTGATGTTTGACACGCGAACACACACAATGTTGTTGTTGTTGTTGTTTACGCTCTGTTTTCATGAAGAACATCAGTTTTATTAAATCTAAGATCCCAAACAGATTTTGATGATCTTCCACTTCAACGTTGTGTTTGTTTATTATTGATATCATTGTTTATGTTTTATGAAACAGATTTATTTATTTATTAAATGTCAAACAGAAGTAGAACTCCTCTACAGACTCTCAGGTTCAAACCAGAACTTCAGGTCATCATCTTTTAGGTCTAAAGTTTTTACTAAC
Organism: Pachypanchax playfairii; assembly: GCA_006937955.1. Lineage (NCBI taxonomy): Eukaryota > Metazoa > Chordata > Actinopteri > Cyprinodontiformes > Aplocheilidae > Pachypanchax > Pachypanchax playfairii. Next base: position 226,111 of record SSNP01000030.1, on the reverse strand, counting down.
GTGAAGCTGCTGAAGTCGTCATGTTTGTAGTTGAGTGTGAACTTTACAAGAGAAGAAGAAGAAGAAGAAGATCTGCTCAGGAGGGAGCAGGCTTTCTCGTCCTGGATGACTGCAGCTGCCGTGTGATTGTTTTTCTGTTGGAGGCGTTTGCAGCAAAGCAGAAAAACCTTCGGGGACGCCGATTTTTCTTTTATACTTAATTTGCTTTGTGATTTGGTGGAAATCTTCGGAGGTCTTTGTCAGCAGCTGTGTGGGAGTAAACAGAGTATTTCAGGAAGAGGATCAGCTGCATCACACGTTAAATACACGCAAGTAAAAACTGTAACATGTACGTATGATACAGACATGTTTACATTTACTCGTTTACTCAAACATGGATTCAAGAAGATTTAAACGCCAAATCTTTAGTTCTGTCCCCTCCTCCTCCTCAACCAGTCCAGAACCCGTCCCCTCCTCCTCCTCAACCAGTCCAGAACCCGTCCCCTCCTCCTCCTCAACCGGTCCAGAACCCGTCCCCTCCTCCTCCTCAACCGGTCCAGAACCCGTCCCCTCCTCCTCCTCAACCGGTCCAGAACCTGTCCCCTCCTCCTCCTCAACCGGTCCAGAACCCGTCCCCTCCTCCCCGTCCCCTCCTCCTCCTCAACCGGTCCAGAACCCGTCCCCTCCTCCTCCTCAACCGGTCCAGAACCCGTCCCCTCCTCCACCAGTCCAGAACCCGTCCACTCCTCCTCAACCGGTCCAGAACCCGTCCCCTCCTCCTCCTCAACCGGTCCAGAACCCGTCCACTCCTCCCCGTCCCCTCCTCCTCCTCATCCGGTCCAGAACCCGTCCCCTCCTCCTCCTCAACCGGTCCAGAACCCGTCCACTCCTCCTCAACCGGTCCAGAACCCGTCCCCTCCTCCTCCTCAACCGGTCCAGAACCCGTCCCCTCCTCCTCCTCAACCGGTCCAGAACCCGTCCCCTCCTCCTCCTCAACCGGTCCAGACCCCGTCCACTCCTCCTCAACCGGTCCAGAACCCGTCCCCTCCTCCTCCTCAACCGGTCCAGAACCCGTCCCCTCCTCCCCGTCCCCTCCTCCTCCTCAACCAGTCCAGAACCCGTCCCCTCCTCCTCCTCAACCGGTCCAGAACCCGTCCCCTCCTCCTCCTCAACCAGTCCAGAACCCGTCTCCTCCTCCTCCTCAACCAGTCCAGAACCCGTCCCCTCCTCCACCAGTCCAGAACCCGTCCCCTCCTCCACCAGTCCAGAACCCGTCCCCTCCTCCTCCTCAACCGGTCCAGAACCGGTCCCCTCCTCCTCCTCAACCGGTCCAGAACCCGTCCCCTCCTCCTCCTCAACCAGTCCAGAACCCGTCCCCTCCTCCACCAGTCCAGAACCCGTCCCCTCCTCCACCAGTCCAGAACCCGTCCCCTCCTCCTCCTCAACCAGTCCAGAACCCGTCCCCTCCTCCTCCTCAACCGGTCCAGAACCCGTCCCCTCCTCCTCCTCAACCGGTCCAGAACCCGTCCCCTCCTCCTCAACCGGTCCAGAACCCGTCCACTCCTCCTCAACCGGTCCAGAACCTGTCCCCTCCTCCTCCTCAACCGGTCCAGAACCCGTCCCCTCCTCCTCCTCAACCGGTCCAGAACCCGTCCCCTCCTCCTCAACCGGTCCAGAACCCGTCCACTCCTCCTCAACCGGTCCAGAACCCGTCCCCTCCTCCTCCTCAACCGGTCCAGAACCCGTCCACTCCTCCTCAACCGGTCCAGAACCCGTCCCCTCCTCCTCCTCAACCGGTCCAGAACCCGTCCCCTCCTCCCCGTCCCCTCCTCCTCCTCAACCGGTCCAGAACCCGTCCCCTCCTCCCCGTCCCCTCCTCCTCCTCAACCAGTCCAGAACCCGTCTCCTCCTCCTCCTCAACCAGTCCAGAACCCGTCTCCTCCTCCTCCTCAACCAGTCCAGAACCCGTCCCCTCCTCCTCCTCAACCGGTCCAGACCCCGCCCCCTCCTCCTCAACCGGTCCAGAACCCGTCCACTCCTCCTCAACCGGTCCAGAACCCGTCCCCTCCTCCTCCTCAACCGGTCCAGAACCCGTCCACTCCTCCTCAACCGGTCCAGAACCCGTCCCCTCCTCCTCCTCAACCAGTCCAGAACCCGTCCCCTCCTCCACCAGTCCAGAACCCGTCCACTCCTCCTCAACCGGTCCAGAACCCGTCCCCTCCTCCTCCTCAACCGGTCCAGAACCCGTCCCCCCCCCCGTCCCCCCCTCCTCCTCAACCAGTCCAGAACCCGTCCCCTCCTCCTCCTCAACCGGTCCAGAACCCGTCCCCTCCTCCTCAACCGGTCCAGAACCCGTCCCCTCCTCCTCACAACCGGTCCAGAACCCGTCCCCTCCTCCCCGTCCCCTCCTCCTCCTCAACCGGTCCAGAACCCGTCCCCTCCTCCTCCTCAACCAGTCCAGAACCCGTCCTCTCCTCCTCCTCAACCGGTCCAGACCCCGTCCCCTCCTCCTCCTCAACCGGTCCAGAACCCGTCCACTCCTCCTCAACCGGTCCAGAACCCGTCCCCTCCTCCTCCTCAACCAGTCCAGAACCTGTCCCCTCCTCCTCCTCATCCGGTCCAGAACCCGTCCCCTCCTCCTCCTCAACCGGTCCAGAACCCCTCCCCTCCTCCTCCTCAACCAGTCCAGAACCCGTCCACTCCTCCTCAACCGGTCCAGAACCCGTCCCCTCCTCCTCAACCGGTCCAGAACCCGTCCCCTCCTCCTCCTCAACCGGTCCAGAACCCGTCCCCTCCTCCTCAACCGGTCCAGAACCCGTCCCCTCCTCCTCCTCAACCGGTCCAGAACCCGTCCCCTCCTCCTCCTCAACCAGTCCAGAACCCGTCCACTCCTCCTCAACCGGTCCAGAACCCGTCCCCTCCTCCTCCTCAACCGGTCCAGAACCCGTCCCCTCCTCCTCCTCAACCGGTCCAGAACCCGTCCCCTCCTCCTCCTCAACCGGTCCAGAACCCGTCCCCTCCTCCTCAACCGGTCCAGAACCCGTCCCCTCCTCCTCCTCAACCGGTCCAGAACCCGTCCCCTCCTCCTCCTCAACTGGTCCAGAACCCGTCCCCTCCTCCTCCTCAACCGGTCCAGAACCGGTCCCCTCCTCCTCCTCAACCAGTCCAGAACCGGTCCCCTCCTCCTCCTCAACCAGTCCAGAACCGGTCCCCTCCTCCTCCTCAACCAGTCCAGAACCCGTCCCCTCCTCCACCAGTCCAGAACCCGTCCCCTTATGGTGAATGCATCAGATGTTTTTAAGTTGAGCGTGTGAATCTGAAGAGGAAGTGACACATCTTCATCCTCTGGAAGCTGAATTTGTGCAGCTGCAGCTGTGACCTTGGCAGTGACCTCTGCAGGTTGAGTTGCTGGAGGAAATAAAAAGTGTGTTTGATCAGTTTTTTTGTTTTTCACCTGGAGGCAACAGATCTGAGAGCAGCGTGTGAGTCGCTGATTGATCTTCATAATGACACAACAGAGATGCGGCGTCTTCATCTGGGAGACCAAACGCTGCAGAGGAGCTCTGTGCTGGACCTTCTCTGATCACTCCAGATCACTCAGATATCTGTCAAGCTGTAATAATGTCATAAGTCATAATAGTGAGAGAAATCCTTCATTGCTAGTTTTAGCTGCTCTCAGCAGAATCATTTCCCAGAGCGCTTGTAATTGTGCTCATAATAAGTGTCGACGATAAGAGTGAAGCTCTGAAAGGCGTCGATGACAGAGATCTCATTACATGTAACCCTGGTGACGATGGCTGTGATGCCTCCGTACATTTAAAACTGGAGTTCTGGGATTTATGACAAACAGCCAGAAACTAAGAAAATAAAAAATAAAACTGTTAATTAATAAGTAAAATGACTTGCAGATTATTAAAAAGATTCAGCGGTGAGAAAATTCTGTTTTAATCGTGTTCACGTCTTCACTGTTTAATACAACTTGTATGATTTTTTTTCCTGCGTTTACTCAGTATAAATGTCTTTATATTTATCTATATATTTTCTAAACAATGTTTTTGTAAATATATTTTTTAGCCAGTAATTTTCAGCTGCTGTTGCAACGCTCAGCTCCAGGTCCAGCTTATAAATCATTGATACAGGGAAGAAAAATCTTTCTGCAAACTGCAATAAGTTGTTTTTATTTAGTTTTTTGTGTTAAAGATCCATTTTGGTGTGAAACAGGTATTAATGCAGATCTGATGTTCAAACCTGCACAGAAATACAGAAAGGTGTTTCACAGATGAAGGATGTTCTATTATTTAGATTCAGCTGTTTTCTGTTCATTTTAATTGTAAGTTTTTTTTTTTTTTTTTAAATAAACTTTCATTTATTCACAGAATCAGATCATTCCATCATGTTTCAGACTATAGCAGCGTTATAGAAACCATCTTCATGTTTATAGTGCAGCGAGTTGAACTGCTGTTGCCTTTTTACATTATTCAGGATTTATTTAAGTTTCTTTGTTCAGAAGCAGCAGATAATTACACAGCACGGCTCATGTCAGTGTGCTGGAAGGAAATATTCTGTTTCTGCTCCTAGAAACAGTCTGAAAGTGAAACGTTGAGTTTTACAGAAACAGATTATAAGTCTGAATGTGGTTGAAAGATGATTAACTGCTGCTCAGAATTAGGAAATTAGTAACTGAAGAGTGTGGAGGTTATAATTAATGCGGTGACATTTGAAGAAACGTCTCCTCCTTTATATAATACTTCAGCTTCCTGCCTCCATTGTGCAGCTTCATCTAACATTCAAATAATCTGATATTAATTCACTTTAATAATCTTTTGATTCTTTTCCTACATTTCTCTCACTCAGACATTCATCTCAGTGCAGCTTTAAATCTGAATTTATTTAATGCAGTAAAACTGAAGACAGAACCACTGCTGATCTGATGACACCTGCTCTTCTCTCCAGGTTGAACCCATGTTCACGGTACCTGCTCCACCGGCTCCAGGTCACCCCGGGGCCCCTGGATCCTCCATCCCCTCCTTCTCCCCGGCCCTGCCCACTTCAAACCAGAAGCAGCTTGCTGTCAGAACCAGGTCCATTGGCACCAACACGCAGGATGGGGGTGTCTCAGGAGCCCCGGAGGGTGACTTGGCCTGCTTGGGGCCCTGCCAGCCCGGGACCAGTGTCAACTTGGAGGGTATCGTCTGGCATGAGACGGAGGAAGGTGAGGAAAGTTCTAAGAACTCTGGATCTCTGATTCTGTGTTCTTTAACCTGGTTTTATCACTAATATTACAGAATATATTTATATGTTTACAACCTGTGATCCGGATCTGATTGGTATGTTTTACAGTCTGAGTCTGACCCTCAGACCTGATCGTTAGACCCTCGATCCTGAACGTCTGATCATCCCCCTTACATACTTACGTACAGTCAGACAGTTGTACATGGTCTTGTGGAGAAACATCTGCTTCAGTGTGAACTGAACATCTTGTATATTAGTGTAGATGTAAACCTGCAGCAGTCGGAGGCGTGATGTTTGTTTATATTTATGATCTTGTGTCTGTTTGCTGGATGGTGGAACTGTGGAATAACGTGTCATTTTAAAACATCTTGTTAAAGTTTTACATTTAGTTTTGATGAGAGTCTGATAGAAAACTGAGACTAGGTTTGAAGATGCAGTGCTGAGGACACGATGATGATGCTTCACCTTCAGGGTTTTATTCTTTAAGGGCTGAATAAATGTGTTAGAAACTAGTAACATCTGCACCAACAGCTGCTTTGAAGCTGGAACAGTTTGTTTGATCTTGTCTGGTTGTATTTTTTTGTTCTAAATGTGTTAATAGATGCAGAAAATTCTAAATCAGTTATAATTTTTATCAGTTACATTGTAAACGCTGCGTCCTGCACCATCATGTGATCGTTATTCTGTCTCTTCAGAAAACAAATTAAAATAAATTTCATCTCGTTTTCAGTTAGAAAAACACGCTGCAGGAAAAAACTTGTTTTTCTCATCGTCTGCTCTAAAAAATAAATCCTTAAGATCTTCAGTAACCAAGACAGAATATCCTCATGAGAGTTTTGAACTTTAATTGTGAATAGTAATAAGTCTAAGTGGAGCCAGAGACGGTCCAGTTCTGTAAAGTAAAGCCTGTCAGGCTGCGGCTCAGACGGTCCGGTGATTCATCGCCTGATAGGCCGTTAACGAGGACGGTGCTCAGCGTTGCAGCTTCTCAGCGGAGGCGTAATGAATAAATCTCACCTCTCTGTGCCCATCTCGCTCTGCCAGCCGCTGGGCATCTGATGTTGACTGCTAATTCTGGGTGAGAAGCGTTTGTATCTTGGTCCAATATTAATTAACAGGAGCTCCTCGTTCCATTCAGACAAGAATTAAGAAGTAAATATAAACACAACACACAGGGATAAAAACCATGAACTGGCCAGAGTGATGGAGGGAGGATGAATTATACACCTCCTGCTTCAGACTGTTGATAAAACATGTTCTCCAGACATGCCAACAATGAATCAGAGCAAATGAAGACTAGAAGCTTCTTCTTTTTACCTTCAAGGCCATGTCGCACCTCCGTCCCTCTCTGCTGTCCCCTCTCGATCCCTCAGATCCTCCTCTTCTCCCCATCTTACAGTCCCCTCCCATCACCTGGTAACCATGGGGACCAGAACCTTTACCTGCTCCCAAACTCTGGAACTCGCTCCCCCCGACCTCCGAAACACTGACTCCTTAATTCTCTTTAAAGGAGCAATAAGCGAAAATTCATCATTTCCAGTTTGAAAGAATTCAAAATATTCAATGTGAAGCTCTAGATGTGTAATTCCATCTGGAACATAGCATGAGGTCACACACCATCTCTCTGTGTTGATATCGAGCCTCTTGTTTACAAAGGTGGTCTCCTTACGCGTGCATGTTCGTGCATGTGAAACTCCGCAAAAAAATTACTAAATGATTACCGAATGGGTGTACAGACATAACCCTTATTTTTAATCAGGTAGTTGCACTATCCACAAAATTACTATGCAACTATTGGTGACCAAGGTTTTATTTACAGAGAAGTTACATGCAGCCGTTACAGTGCGTAATGTCTGCTAGCATATGCTGCTGACACTAGCAGCAAATACATTGTTCAATGCTAATTATGACGTGCAATTAATGGCATTTATGGACATACAATATCATAACATGCATGAATAAAATGATCTTGCTGTCTACATCAAAAAGTTGGTAATTACTTACTTCGCCACTTGACATCTTCCAGAACTCCGTTATTTCGTTGTGATAATGAACTTCGTTTCATGAGGAGAGTGGGTGAGAGAGGTGGTGTACGGGAGGTGGGAGGGAGAGCGGGGATAGGTAGAAGAAACTGTCAATCATGACAGACTTTGTTTTGGTCTCAATCCTGTACTCAACAGCACACCTAGTGGTGAAAAATCGCTTGTTGCTCCTTTAAATCACATCCGTTCAAACTAGATTACAACCTCAATCAATCCTGAGTTTGTATTATTTTTATCTTACCTTAATTTGGTTCTGTGTATTCTGTACCTTATACAGTGACTGTGATTTGTTTGTTAAGAGACCTTGGGTTTCTTGGAAGGTGCTTTTAAATAAAATGTATTATTATTGTTGTTGTACAGGAGTAAAAATAAGGGAGAAAATGTTGGTTAAAAATACAAAAAATCCTGAAAAAACATCGATAATAAAACATAATGAGAAACATTGAGAACTACACAATCCTCCAAATGTTAAAGCAGTAATTAAAACAAGGTGATGTGAAGTGATTAGCTCTTCATCACTTAAGTATTCTGGAATAACTCTGATAATTAAGCAATCATGTAAATCATCTTACTGTGGAATATAACTGTTTGTTGTTTATTCTTCACAGATGTGATGATTTGATTTGATGTAAACTGATTATCTGTTTATCAGGAGAAAAACAGTATTTAGAATGTTTTATTTCTAATTTATTTGAAATCAGCTCAGATTTTTAGTTCCAAACAGGATTAAATTAAACTCAGTCATAGTTTAAATCCATCAGATCACAGTGAATCATTAAGGAATTAAAACTGGATATAAAAGTCCTAAAACATAGATTAAATACAAATAAAAACAAAATGCAGTAATTTACAAAGTTTACTATCATGTATTATCACCAGTTTTACACAAAAGAACATTTTTATAAAATTAATTTTGACGCAGTTTGTGTGAAATTGGTGAAGCTCAACCCGTCTTTACATCTGACAGGTTCTACCTCTTTGAAATACTTTGAGACGGGATGCTGACGTCTAATTTAAAATGAACCAACACATGAAATGTTAAAATATCTCAGATTTAACATCTAAAACAATCTGTTTGAATAATGTGGATTTATGAGATTTGAAAATCATTTTTATTTAACATTTGGATAAATTAATATTATTATGTTAATGGAAATAAGAATATCTGTATAATATAGGAAACTCAGATGAGATGTGAGGACAGAAACAAATGATGGAAATAAATTGAAAGGAAGTGGTCACATGATCACACGAGTCAAACTGCTGCAGTGAACAAAAAGAACAAACTGTGATGATGAAACAGAAAGATGGAGAACATTTCATCACTCAGACAGAAAGAAAGAAGGAGGACTCGTCTTCTTGCTGCTCGGGAATAATTGTTCTGGTGGTGGAGGGAAAACCTCAGCCCCCTCCTCGATTGGGGGGGGGGGGGGGGGGGGG
>SSNP01000030.1:112795-217399 GCA_006937955.1 Pachypanchax playfairii | reverse complement strand
CAGGATGCATGTTAATTAAGATGAATGCTAATTGGACAGACAAAAAGGAGCAGAAGAACTCCTCTTCCTTTTCTCTGCAGGAGATCAGAGTCTGATGAGCGCTAATCAAACACTGATTGGCTTAACTCTTAACGACAAACTGCCTGTCTGTCTGTCTGTCTGTCTGTCTGTCTGCCTGTCTGTAATCCACAGATTAAATCAGTTAGAAGCAAATATCAGAAACTGATTTGCATTTGAAGAGCCGTTTTGTTTTTGTTATATTATTTGCTGTTTTAAAAGAGGAAAATAAATCAACTATAAAATAATGAATCTACGTGATTCAGTCTGAATGGAGCCACAAACATTCAAATAAAAAAAAAGCTTCTCATTACCACCTTTTATCTTTTGTAGACCCCCCCCCATGATGAGCTTCATTTAGCCATTAACTAAAGGTCTAACTAGCAGCACTCTGATCGAGGTACAGCTGGTTTAACTGGTTAAGTTGATATTTTTATTAGGTGTGAAAAGAAAAGGAGACGAGATGAAGCTGATCTTCTTGTTGAAGGAGCAGTTAAATTAAACGATTCTTCTGTGGAACATAAATCTGGTCAGATAAAAGCAGTCGGGATGTTTTTTTATGGCGCTTTTCCAAACAGATTTAAAAGGTTTCTTAATGTCACACACGCTCTGTAAAACATGACATCGCCATCAAAGTTCACGCTCACGACGGTGAGGCATAAACTGATGAGCTATCGTGTGTTCTGGCATCTTCCCAGGAGGAGACAGAGTCACGATGACTAAAAATAGAAACTCTGTCACGTTTTAAACCCAACAGAGGCTTTAGGGGACGTTAGCATGAGGAGGAAAACCTCTGCTGCTGCTGCTGGAGAGCTAATCCTCATTCTAACATCCTGTGTCTTTAAATGAGATAAGTAACTCACCACAGGGTTATTTTTCTGTCCTCTCAAGCATTTCTTGTTTTTCTGTTTTGCATATTTTTTCTTTCTACACCAGAATAAGAAACAAACCTTCCTTCTCTTGTTCATCAAGCGGTGCTGCAGTCAGAAACTCAGAGAATATTTACTGAAAAGTAAAAAGCTTTTAGATGAGTCAGTGTTTTATATGCGATTTATTGCTCTGTCAGCTTCTTTACATTCACATCAGCTGAAGTCTTGTTTGTTTTGGCGGTCAGTTTATTTGGCACCATAAAGCAGAAACTTCCTTTTCTTTATCGACTCACTCAGGTTTTTGTCCTGCGGTCAGTTTAATCAGATCTGCTTCATTTCACAGGTCAGATGTATGAATGATGCAGTTTGTATTTATGAAAGATTCATGGAATCAACTTGGATCTGTGTTCGCATCGGAGATGGTTTCAGGTCAAATGACTCATAATCTGATGGTGAAATATTTAATGTTGATATTTTATACAATCTTTAAATAAGTTCTAAATCTTCAGCCAGAGGCGAACAACATGAACCAGGTTTATTTAATCATTTTGATCTCAGTGCAGCGTCACGTCTCTTTCACTGATCCTTTAATTAGCTGTTGATTCTGTTGAGTATGACCGCATGTTGATCCTGTTTCAGTTTTTAATGATGACTGAGATATCATCACTTTGCTTCTGAAGAACCTGTTCAGTGTCACACAGTCATTAAACTGTTTTGTTTCTTCTGTTCTTCATTCTGACGAGAGTAACGAGCAGTAAAACACACAAGAACACTTCAATTTATTCAACATCATGTAGAAGTGACTCAGAAAAAACACTCAGGGATGGACGGACGGACAGAGGGACGGACGGACGGAGGGACGGAGAATGGATTAAAACCTCTGTATCTTGTTTGAAGTGGTTGTTTATGTTTTTAAAGGTGGTATATGGAACTTAGAACAGAATAACACGACACAAAGCCTTCAGGCTCGTTAACCCCCCCCCACCTGCGCCGATGCTCAGGTCGACCAGTATTCCTCACCAAACCCACTCTGATCCGAGCAGGACAATAAAATATCATGAGTTCAGTTCACTAATCATGCTCTCCAGTCCCGCTGATCACACACTGACTCTGATAAAAGCAGCTCCTTCCTGTTTGTAGCTCAGTCATCGATTCAATCCGTGGTAAAGAGTTCATAGTTGCACCGCGGCTCCAAAACTTCCTGCAGTCCCTCTTAAGATCCTCTGTCCTCCTCACACACCATCCTGCACGCCCCACTTATCCAATAAAATAAAAAAGTGTGTCTTCTAGTCCAAGAAGTGGCCCGAAGCTCCTCCACTTCAGCCACATGTAGCTACGTGTTAGCTTAGCTGCTAATAAAAACATTTCCACACAGAACTTGCTCGTCACATGGGAAACCCCAGAGGGAAACCCCCCTATGGCAAGTAAATAATGTATATAATCACCACATGTCCCCGGTGCTTCCAGCTGCTTGACCTGCAGACTCCACAGTACCAGCCTCACTGTGCTGGAGTATTTACAGTATTAGGCAACCCAAAATGGTGCCCGCTGCTCTGCCAGCTATTGGCTGGTTGATGTAAACAAAATGCCAACGTCGTGCCCACCAAAATTAATATTTTATAATATTTTACTTCAAATATAATTTTTAAAGGAAATGCTGTATTTTTATTCTACAACCCTCTAAACACCCAGTGGAGGTATTATTTTGTTAAAAATATTCCTTTTAATGAAAATGTTCTATATACCACCTTTAATGTTTAACTTGTTTAATAATCAGAACCTTCTAGTTTATTAATTGAAGACGTTTAACTTCAGATTTTGGAGCCTCCGTTTCTCGGCCACGTCTCGGCTCTCATTTATCTGTCAGAGGTTTTTATGAAGGTGGCGATCATCAGACGTAATTGAAAAGCGAGGAGTCGTTTTGCAGTCAGACCTTGTTTGAAAGCTGTTATGTTTCTAAAATTTGATTTGCTTTGCATTGCTGGCGGCGCATCACCAAACGTATGTTAATGGTTTTCAAATGTCAGTCTGAGAGCATCAGAGAGAGGAAAGAGAAAACCATCTTTATTTCAGGTGGTTAAAGAGTGACTGGTTTAACTCTCAGGTGAACTTTGAGTCTGGACAAACAAAAACTTTAAATTACAGTTTAAACTGAAAATAATTTGAGTCTTTTGAAAGAGTGAAATTTTCAGTTCAGATTGAAACAACATTTTATTTTTGAACTGTCTGCTGCTTCTTCCTGCTCCTCAGAGTGTTTCTCCTGCTGTCTGTGCTGCAGCTCCTTCATCTTAGTGTTTTACTACACATTTTATTTTATCAGTGAGTTTTTACCAGCAAACACTAAGAAATAAGACAGTTATCAGCCTGGAAAACGAACAGTGAGTCTGGGCTTTCTGGTTCTGGTTCTAACTCATGATGTATTAATATGCTTGACAGGAGTGTTGGTGGTGAATGTGACTTGGAGGAAGAGAACCTACGTGGGAACTCTGCTGGACTGCACCAAACACGACTGGGCGCCTCCAAGGTTCGTCCTTCCTTTTTAAAAATGCACCACGCGAGACGTAGAAGGTGTTTCTTCTGGTAATCCATTAATCCATCAGGGATTAATCCTGGAGACACTTTTATTTGTTTTAAACATCAACAATCTCAGTAGTTTCTATTTCCACCTTCCTGCTGCTGACCGTTGATTACAATATGGCCGCCTGTTTGTGATTTGATTTAGTGCAAACTGCCGTCGCTGAACTTCTTTTTCAGGCTTTGAAATTAAAAACATTAGATGGAATTCAGGTTTTTCTTTTTGATGTAAGTCTAATCCCGTAGAGATTTACAGAACTCGTTAATGATGCAGATCATCTGGTAAGGAAGACGAGTTTATTCTCAGAAACTAAATTAAAGAAGCTGATTCAGGATGATGATTCTCACACTGTGATTATTCTCAAGCTGGAGTTTTGGAGGTATAGAAAAGAATATAGAATGTATGTAGTTGAAGCTGTGGCTGGATTATTATTCCGTATTTCCTGCTTGCTGTGTGTTAAACAGATAATTTGTCACGTTTATGGTTTGATTTGTTTGTTAATCTAAGGGGTCGAGCCTGAAGAGCTAAACGTCCTCTGAGGTGTCAAAAGATTCAACATCAAATGAAGCAACATAAAACATAAAGATGGAAACAAATGAGGAAAAACTGAATAAATCAATAATGTAATCATTTAGTTTTTCATCTTCAGAGTTTATTTATTATGTTAAACCTTATTATTGTTATTCAGTTTGGCCTTCAGCAGATGATAATTTTTATGATTAACTGGAGTGAAAATGTATTTCTTTAAAGTGCTGTTTGTTGTTAAAATGATAAAAGGGCTCATTTGGCTCTGAGTCTGTCAGCTGTTGTTCAGTGATGAGCTTTAATAAAAACACTCGGTATAAAACTGGCGAGGGCTTTTTGTAATTGCTGAGTGGAAATGTGACCGCGCCTCGTGTTTCGGTCGTCACCTTTCAATTACTGCTCCTGTATGTGAGTGATAGTTGTCATGGCAATTACAGCTTGATCTCCAAATGTGGGAATTAAATTGTTTCCTTCTTTTAGACTCACCGTTCTGTTGAGACTGTTTCATCGTATAATGTGTCAGAATAAAAGTTAAAAAAGAGTTAAAATAAACCTCAGCTCAAATAAAAACAGAAAAGTTTTGAAAAAGTTGAATGAAGAAATATTTTTACTAATCTAAACCAGTTTCTAGACATAGTCACAAAATCAATAAAAATCCTTCAGACATCAAAGAAACAAATGTAAAAATGTTGCAGCTGTTTCTGTGACATTCACAATGTAAAAACTAATTACAAACATCACAGGAAACGTGAGATATAATCATCTGGAAATCAAACGTGTTTAATTAAAAATCTGGTTAATACGCCAAACAGTTTCTTCAAGGTCAGAATCTACTCAGAGTATTTACCCCCCCGTCCTGCATTAAAAGGCTGTTACAGATGCAGAACTGACGCATGTTCTCTCTTTTTTGATAGAAATAAAAACACGATCTATATTATAAAAAGTACTGTTGGATACAAGTGAACCTTAATGACCCCCAGTCTGAATCTCAGGCTTTAACTTGGATCTTTGCAGCTTCTGGAAGGTTTTTCTCAGGCTTTAAGAGTTTGTGGGATTTTTGGATGTTGATGTTGGAATCGAAGGCTCACCGTCTCCCAGAGGGGTTCTATGAGACTGAGGTCAGGACTCTGAGAAAGGCCAGTCCAGTTGTTCCACATCAAACTCACATCCAGGTGTTTATGGACCTGCTTTGTGTTCTGATGAGCGGCCATGATGGAACAGTAAAGGAACTTCTCTAAACTGTTTCTACAAAGTTGAAACATGAATTCTTCAAATGTCTTGATGTGCTGAAGCATCAGGGGTTCATTTCACTGAAACTAAGGGGCGGAGCTTAACCCCTAAAAACCAACCCCACACGTCACACCACGGCATCCGACGCTTTGCTGTTGGTGTGCGGCGTGGATTCAGCTGCTCAGCCCTGGAAACTCATTCCATCAATCTCTCTACAAACTGTTCTTCATATGAAGACCAGATGAAGTTTGGAGGTCTGCAGGAACCTGGACACACTGTGGTCCTCAGAATGTTCTGAGCTGCTGTCGTTTCCAGCTGCTTCTGCTTCGATGCAACATTTAAATGTGTTCTTGTAGATTGTCACAGTATCGTGCTCAGATTCACCAACACTGACCCAGATGTTTATAGAACCAGTCTGCACCATGGAAGTGACTGGAACACCTGAATTCAGGGATTTGGAGGATGTACCAATACTGAGTGTGAAGACGTGTTAAGATACAAACCACTGCAGGAAACAACATCCGTCTGGATTGTGCAGCTTCCTTTATGTCGTCAGATGAAAAACCAGCTTTGTACTGAAACAATAACCCTGAATGAAATATTTTTACACGTGATGCCACATGTTTAAAACATGTTACCACATGAAAACATCCCAAATCACATGTGCAGAACATGTTTCATACTGATACTACGTGTCACATGTTTCACATGTTTTTAAATGGAAGAAAGGTGTTTCACATGTGTTGCATATGTTGCAAGTTAATTACACGTTTTCACACGTGATTTCCACCTGTGAGGTAAAGGTTTTTATTCTTCATGTCTGTTCAGCTGAACAAGAAATAAAGATGTTAAACTATTTATATTTCATATGTTTCTACAACCTAATTCACATTAAGTTTTTTTTAAAAGCTGTGATTATTAACGAGGATGATCTTATCAAACCTGTTCTGTGTCGTCCAGGTTTTGCGAGTCTCCTTGCAGTGATCCAGAGTTACCAGGCGGCCGTGGCCGGGGGAAACGGATGCGGATGGCAATGGCTGAGCGTCCGTATATTGAACCGTCCCCAACTGCCAAAGTCAGAGGTTTCTCCCACCACCGGAGTCGTGGCGGCGGTGTGGCGGGAACACCTGCATCCATCCACAACAAGGGACGAAGAGGCAGCCTGAACCTCATCAACACCAGCTGCAGAGCACCTCCCTCCTTCTTCACAGTGGATGAAGTAAAAACTACAAATAGCACCTCCACGCTCTCCTCCGGGAAGAGAAAGAACAAACTGCCAGCTGACTTGGACCTCAGTCTTGTCTCCACAGATGAAATTAAAAATGGAAATGGGAAGCGGATGAGAGCAAAATCCAGAAGTGCCCCATCTACACCACTTGGCAAATCCGACCCGTCATTCATGGATCCAGGAGGAGGTTGTGCTTCTTCTCCTCCTCCAATCCTCATTGACTGTCCACATCCAAACTGCACTAAACGCTACAAGCACATCAATGGTCTGCGTTACCACCAGACACATGCCCACCTGGAGGCTGAGGAACAAAGGAAGCCTGAACTGGGACCTGTGAAGGACGGGGAGAGTGAAGATCGCCTATCAGACTGTGAAGACATCAACAGTATGACTTATGAGCTCCCAGAGAACAGCACAAATACCAACAGCTCCTCTAAGAAATCTACTCCTCTCTATAAGGTGACCACGGTGGGGTCTCCGAAGAACAGACGATTACTCCTCAGTACCGACCACAACCCCACAGCCAACTCCAAAACCAGAAGAACCTCACTCCTGAAAGATGGTCTGATTGATGACCTCAGCAATCTGCCCATCATCTCCAACATGACAGTGGTTTTAGAGAACTGCATGGTCCCAGACAGGAGCTCCTCTGTAGAGATGCCCAAACTGGAAGCAGAGGGGTTGATTGAAAAGAAGGGAGGTCCGTGTGATAAGGGCAAGAAGGCCAATGGGAAGGTAGACAAGTTGTCCAAGTCAAGGACCAATCGGCCAATCGCTCCAGCGCCTGCTCCGCCAAAGTTAATTGCCATACCCAACACAACATATTCAACCAGCACGGGAGATGTTGTCACCTCACAGCCTTCTCCAATGGCAGCTGTAAGCCTCACCAGTAAAAACCTTCCCCTGAAACCCATTAAACCAAAGCTTAGCATCGTTGTGGAGCCAAGCCTCGTCAAAACCACTATGGTCAACAAAGAGACCAGAAAAAAAGAAAAACGAAGGTTGAAGGACAAGCATAACAGAGATGCACCAAACAGGATGCCTAATGGTGACAGTAGTGGAATCAAAGTGGAGGATGGGGGTGTCGGACCTAAAATGGGTGTTAAAGAAATCTCTGGAAGTCTTCTGAAGGAACATCTCAGCAAGCAAGACGTAACAAATGGATTCACAGAGAGCCAGGAGAGCAGGATGGCTAGTATCCGTGCTGAAGCCGACAAGGTCTACACCTTCACCGACAACGCCCCCAGTCCCTCCATCGGTGGTTCATCCAGACTGGACTCTAGTGGTAGTTGCCTGGCAACAGCAGACAGCAAGAACAACAGCCCCGCCTACTCTGATATCTCAGATGCCGGGGAGGATGGAGGATCTTCTGAATGTCGCTCAGATGGGCTCAGATCTAAGTCAGGCTCCTCGTCTTCCTCTGAGGTGAGCTCCAGCAGCAACCACTGTAACTCTGGTAAAACTCCCCCCACAGCTTCTGTCCAATCATCATCAAAAGAGCCCCAGTCCCCGTATTACCACGGCTACGAACCTTTCTACCTGCAAGGATACATGCAGTCAGACAGACAGAACAGCAGCGGTGTTACGTTCTATAAGAACTCTGCTCATGACTGCAAGGGGAAGGAAAGAAAAGAGGAAGTGAAGGAGGAGGATAAAAACTCTGCTCACGACTTCTCAGATTCTAAGAAATGTGACGGGCCGCCTCAGTCTCAGCTCCAGCTGGCCATGAGTCAGACGCAGACGGCTTTGGCTCAGTCCCTGTACTACGGTCAGTACTCCAGAGGACTGTACATGGACCAGAAACTCTTAATGGCCTCCAAATGCTGTGACCAGACACCCACTGCCAAGCAGAGGGGACAGGGGGTGAGAGACAGTGAGGATGGTAAACATATGGTTGGGGTTTCACCCAGTGGACCCATCATAGGTAAAGGTCCAGATGGTGCTAAAGGGTGCTGTCCCAAACCGGTTCTGTCCTATGTGGAGATGAGTGAAAGGGGAGACAGGGGACAGAGTCTGGGCTTAAAAGTTGTGCACAGTGGCATGGTGGACCAGCACCAGGTCCCAATGAAAGACTGTGATGACATCAAGTCACCCTCCTCTTCCTCTTCTTCATCTCTACACAATCCAAACAGTCAGACAGATCTGGACTCAAATGTTTCCTTTTCCAGTGTAAGTTTTTCCCTCTGTTTATAACCCGCCGCCGCCGCTGATGGTGTTGTTGGTGTGCTTTACTGACTGCTGTTGAGATTAACCACACATTGTGTACAATAGGTGCTAATATCAAGGACCGTGTGGCTTCTGTGCTGCTATAGCTCTAATCTGACATACTACTTCAACTGTCAAATGCAAATGTTTTAATGTTTAGAGTGAGAATTACTGGAGGAAATGTGTGTATTTCCAACTTTACCTGTAAGAACTAAAGGTGGTTTAGACCTGAGCTGCTTCTTTAGAGAGCTTGTACAGATTTTACTATCTCTCAACCACCATCTCCAATAGAAAGAATGGAATAAAAGCCGTGTTGGAGAGGTTGTTTTTCCTCCAAATTTCTCTAAACTCTGCACTTGATCATGTGTGAGACGTGTCTTTTCATCCGGAGGGACGCCAGTCTCCTCACATCTCACTGCTGAATGGCCGCCTGCTGTTGAAACGTCGTCATCCTTCATCAACATCCCACCCAGAGCCACTGATAGATGGTCTGTCTATGGTTCTGTTCACTCCAGTACACAGTGTTTCCTCTATAGTCATTCAGCAGCGGTGGGCCTCTGCAGAGAGAAATTCTCCTCCTCAACAAAATAAGCAAATGAATGTTTTGATAAAAGTCATAAATTATCTTTCGTTTTCCTTTTTAAGAGACGATTTGTTGTTTATATAAAAGGTATTTAGTTTTATTCTGCAGCTGACAATAAAAGCGAGACTGAGACATGGACCAGAGTTGAACTGACTCCTCCCACCCACCACTGTTAACAGAGAATTATAGGGGAAACACTGACTAGCACCAACACTTGTCCCCATCAATCTAGCCCTCAGACGGCCCCGCCTGGGCTCACCGCCTTGCTCACAGCAAATACTCAGAGCTACAGAGTCAACATGGGGAGAATGTCGAGGAGGGGGAGGCAGACAGTGGGAAAGAGTGGGGAACCACCGTGGAGCCTGCGGGGGCCAAGATGATCTCAGGAGGAGGAGGTGTGAGCATGGATGCTAAAAAGGCCAGAGTTTATGGAATCCATGATCTCCCACCCGACATCGACACAGAGGATGCAGACCGGTTGGAGGATCAACATCCGGAACCGATGGACGGACTGTCAGACGAGTCCCAAAGCGCCCGGGCAGCGGTGTCTCCTCCTATGACCCCCCAGCAGCCGTATATCCAGTACCAGCACACCTCCTACTCCCCCTACCTAACGATGTGCGAGAGCAGCGGGGGCTCCTACAGAGGAGTGTCCCCCACCCTGGTCCATAACTATCCAGGTAAGACCTGAGAACAGACTTCTGCTCACTTTAAAGGACGAGTTCAACATTTTGAGAAAAACATTTTAACTGATGAGATTTGCTCCTGTTATGTAAGTTTACATCATCTTTAAGGAGCCCACCGACAGAAAGCAGCTAAAGTCTTTATTTCAACTTTTTATTAATTCATTATTTTTTAGAAACTTGTATTTTGGTGGTTGTTTTTTTAATGTGGTTCATTTCTGTAACAGGAAGCAGCTGCTGTAGCTACAAATACAAATCAAAAACAACTGGATTAAGAACAAAATTAAAACCTAAAGTTTTAAACTCCTTTAAAAGTAGTTTAATCTGCGTTGTGTTGAACAGATGACAGATATATTAATACTGTCGTATGTGTTTTTTAAAATAAATTTGCCGTTTTAGAACAAGTTGTTGGAGCTGGAGACTGAAAAGACCTTCAAGCTTTAACATCTGTTAAAACTGTAGAATCATTTTCTAATCAACATGAATCTTAACTCTAGATTTGTTTTATGGACTGAAGAGATCGTTGACACTTTGTGCTTTTGCTGCTTTTAGAGATTCTTTGCAGTCAGTGTTACACAGTTCAGCATGAGCTTCATCTCCATCAGTAAATATCAGCGTAAATGTTGATGATTTATCAGTCTGTACTGAAACGGAGACAAACCAACAGCTGCAGGTTGTTTCAGTCAACGTGATGCATCAAAACAACAAATTAATATCTTCTAATGTTAACATGAAAGAAAGCAGCTTGTGTTCATGTAATAAACATTATTGGAATTAAATTTCATGTGACGTTCATAGTATAATATAGTAACATATGGCCACGCCCCCGTCCTCTCTGCTGTGTTTTCTAGACTCATCCTGCAGATCAGATTAATTATAACAACTACTGGAAGATTGTAGAATCAGATTGTATTGATGCACCATTAGAAAACAAAACTATCACTAATTACTTCTAACACTAAATGATCTAAATCAGAAGTGTCTTCAGACCTCGAGGGTCCCTAACCTGCAGATGTTCTCTGCTTCAGCACACCTGGGTTGGATGAGCAGGTCCTTCACGGGCCTCTGTAGTTATAAACAGTAATTAAATAACTTCTACCAGGTGCGATGGAGCTAAAAACATCTAAAACATGAAGGATGGCGGCCCTCGCGGCCTGGAGTCTGAAGTGCTTAAAGTAATAAAATATCAACAGGAAACATTTCAGTATATAAAATGAATTACTCTCGTGTTAGCGCCAGTAAGCTAGTGTTACAGATGAATGACTGTGTCCACGTGTCTCCAGGTTTCCACTATCCTCTGTACGGTAAGACGGCAGGCAGAGATGAATCTGAGTTAACTCCGGCCAGCAGAGGAGAAGCAGCGAGCAGCAAGCTGATCAGCGAATCATCATCATCATCATCCTCCGCCGTGGAGCTGCTGCAGCAGCCGAGCCATCAGTACCATGGAAAATCTCCTGCTGTGAGAAACCACACATTCACACCCAAACAATCTGAGCTCTTTAATACAGATAAACAGGAAGTCAAATATCAACCAATAACACATAATAATAACAGACGCTTCAGGGTTTTAGAAACTTTTGATTTGGTTAATAAAATTGAGTAGATATTGTTCTCGATAAATGACGACTTCATACCAACTAAACCATGTTTTAAAGTAAAACTACTATTTATTACGTTGAATAAAAAGATGTTGAGTGAAACCTAAAACAACTGAAAAAAGAAAATAAAAGTACAGTTTGTAAACGTCTTCCAACTTGTGTTTTTAATATTTTGCCTGTTTCCAAATATGTAAATAATTTGTAGGATTTTTATTTCTAATTTTTTAATTAGCCGTACACCTGAGTGTGAGCGGTTGTTAATGTGGCCTTGTGATGAAATAGTTACCTGTTCAGGTTGTGACTCCGCCTCTCACCTAGTGACAGCTGGAGATTGAACCTGCACAGGTATAGAAAATGGATGGAGGGAAACTGATGGTGTTTTTAGACACCTGGTGGTCACAGAAGGAAAAACAGTTTCACTCACTTCAACATGATGTAGGTGTGTCTCATTCTAGATTTACCAAAATAAAGTTTAACCTCAGAAGAACAACAATAAGTTACATGTTACACCTTTAATTATTTATTTACTAAAACATGAACAAAATGAAGAAGAAACATAAGAACAAATTAATTTCACTCTCTATAAGAATTCAGAGGGTAAGTACCACAAGTTATATATTGATTATGTAATGTATTGATTATCTGATCGTCATAAAATGTGAGTTTGTGTGTTTATCTGTTTGTTTGTTTGTTTGTTTGTTTGTTTGTGCAGCCTGATGAGAAGGGTTTCCCAGAGGGAGAAGGAGAGATGGAACGAGAGAGGAACCACGTGTCATTTGCGCGACACCTCCACACACACCATCACACACACCTGGGTATGAGTTACAACCTGATGTCTGGACAGTACGACATCTACCAAGGTACAGACGTACTGACGTGTCCGACCGGGACTCACTGAGCCGTGTGCGGTTAAAGAGGCTTTGTTTACAGTTTATTATCAGCTCGGAGCAGAAACACCTGTAATCTAATAATAAATCAGCTGATTGATTCTGCATCTTGCTGTTTCACTGACTGACGTTTCTACTGTTTTATAACTTGATTAATATGAAATAACAAGAACATTTTATTAGACAGATGCTTCAGTCTTCTGCAGCTTTCGTTTGATGGTGAAGAAGTTTAACAGAACTTTTCTCTGACTGTGTGATTGAAGAATAAAACCGTGTTTTCTGAACTGATGTTGTTCTTTGTGTTGAAGGGTTGAGCTCCAGGTCGCTGGTCTCCAGTCAGCAGGTGTCAGGACACTCCTCAACAGGTACGTGTAAGACTGCTGGACCAGCCTGGACCCAGATCAGGACACGTCGGTTTTTAAGAGACGAGTTAGAATTTAAATGGTTGAAATCAGTTTGACTCTCAGATGTAGTAAATAAATAATCTGAACTTTTCTTTTATTAAATGTAAACAGAATAAAGGAGATGAAGAATCGTCTCATGATGGATTAAAACGATCGTCTCCGGGGAGAAACACCTTGTTACCTAAACGATCCTCCAGCAGCAGCATCGCTGTCTCTCCTGCACGTCCTCACCTTTATTTAAAGTGTAAAATAATGCAGAGAGAACCCGACAGGCAGTTTAAGAACATAATGTGATGATTATCTCACATAGAATGTCGTTATCTGTAAACGAGATTTAAAGAGATTAAAGAAGGTGATGGAGACAAAGTAATGAGTGAATGAATAACTTCAGGCTGTTTCCAGGTGAACACATGATTTTTGATTATTTAATTACTATGGATCACAAAGCAGCATCACATGCTGTCAGCTGTTTTTATTTTTAACAAAATGGATCTAATTCACCTCAATATGTTAATATAATCTGTTGGATTAGAAGTAGATTATGACCTTTCTCATCATAGTTAACACAGTTCTAGCTGCAGGAGGTTTAGTTTAGTCTCTCAGCAGCAGTCTGAGTCTCTTTAAATCCATCAGTTTGACTTTTAACAACTTTGTAGGAAGTTGTCTTCAGGTAGGAGTGAGACAGAGTTTGGACATGTGAGACAGCGACCTGCGAATGACCTCCAACATTTAAAATCACTCTTTATATTAAAAATAAAGAGTCGCAGCTGTTCTGGATTTCCTGAGACAGACTTCAGTTTTTCCATCAGGCCGTGACAACTTGCACCAAATCTTTGCACGATGATGCAGATTAAAGCTGTTTATCAGCCTCTAAAGACTCCGGCTGCAAACAGAATCACCTCAGAATAAAACAGATAAGAACAGAAATCCATGCAGCTCATCCGACGCGTCTTCAATGAGCCCAGAAGGATTTTACTTCAGTTTCCTACTGAAGATAAATCCTTGCTGATTTCTTCTGAACTCAAGCAGAACTGAATGTTCCTGAACATCTTTGTTTTCTTTCTTTGTCTCCACAGACGGTGAAGGGAAGAAGTAGGACCATGTGACCACGTCTCACATGAGGAACGGCACATTTATCAGACATCAGTTCCTTGGTGTTGAATAAGCTTCGCCTCGCTGAGAGGCAGAGAACAAACAAACAGAAAAACTCTTTCATTTCTAACTAACAGCAACCGTCAGTTTTATAAGACGTCACGGAGGAGCAGACGAGGGACGGAAAGAAGAAACTATCAGTAAAATCCTCAAAGTTTTAACAGAAGCAGACGTGTATAAAATAACACATCGTAGAGCGCAGTGCACTCAGCTTTACCGCCGCTGTGTTCAACTTTATAAAACGCACAGTTATTGTAGTGTAACATGATGATATGACTGAATGTACTGATGAGATGATGTTTTTTAAACTCCTGCTGGGACAGAAACAGTATTAGGAAGCTAAAAGTCTCTGATTATCCTTATTGTATCCATTATTGAAGTGATCCTCCTTCCTTCATAGTGCTGACACTACATTTGTATTCTAACCTGTACTTGAGCGTAACCATGTTGATTGTATTGTCTTTCTGTGGGAGTAAACCTTCACATCCACCCAGTGGTGTAAATATCCTGTATAGATTTATGGCAGAGCACTAACATGCTTTATTGTACACTATGTTGATCAGTATCAGCCATGCAGGGGAGTCGAGGACAGAGCAGAGACGTCCACTCGTCCTCAGGGTTTGTGGGACGATGATGAATGTTTCAGGAAGCCGTGATTCAATCTGTCTCCTCAAACACTCGGTCCAGATAAACAGCTGTTACAAATTAAATCTTTTAAATGACTGATGTAGAGACGTGGAAGCTGAAGCCAATACAAAACCAGCATCCACCAGTTTTAAGCCCCGCCCCTCAATTTAAACACTTCTCTTAACTAAAAAGATAAAAATATACATCCAGATGTTGACTTTGTATTTGCAGGTAATTACATCTACTTATTCTGTGTGTACGAGAACCCAAAAAACTTGATGTATTTTTAACTGCCTCCAAATTCTAATTTATCAAGAAAATATAGTTGATTATTAGCACAGAGTTTTGTTCCATTTACATCCAAACATTAAACTTTTATAGTAAATAATGACGTAAAACCTTCAGTGAAAATGTTTTAGGACCTGCAGAATATGAAAAAATAATAATCAACCATTTTACAATCTAAATTAAATTTGAAAATGATCTGAAATTAGAGATAATTACACTTTATGTTTACTGACAGCAAACGGTTCTCAGGAAAACTAGAAATTAGAATGTTGCTTTACTCAAACAGTTTATGATTCCAGCTGTTTTAATGTCTTTATATAAATGTGTAAGTTGTTTATTAGAACGTTTACCTTTAGAACCAAGATTCCTGATTTATTACAGTCAGATTTGATCAAACTGAAACAGTTAAATGGATCTGCAGGAAGTATCTGAAGAGAAAAAACCCACATTTATTTTAAAGGATGCTTGTTTGTCTGAAGTCCCACAATCCTTTGCTCTTTCCTTCTCTCTCATGCTTTCTACCAGTTAACTAGCTCACTGCAGAGCCTCTGATAAACACACTGTTTACCTCTGGTGCCCCAAACAGATGAAACATTTTCCTTCTGACCTCCTTTAGTGAAACAGAATCACTTTGTTTCAAACATTTGGAGCAGTTTGTGTTTTTATTCTAAATTTGTCCTAAAGTTAAAACAGAACTGAAATTAAACTGAAACAATATGTAAATACTTATTTAATCAACATTAAACCCTGAATTCTGCATGTTTGCACACACACGTCTGTAGAACACGTGTAGCTGAACTTCCTTCTGGTTCTTGAGCCTCCGAGCTCTTAGAGAATCAGATTACGGAGGATGGTGCAGATTACAGGTTAAAGCTTATTTTATCTTGTCTGTATATGAAACAAACAAAAAGCCCAAAAATCCACCAAAATCAGTTTACTTTCTTTGTGCGCACAAATCTAACATGGATTGGTGTTATAGATTATAACACAGATTAAAAGAATCACCAAGACCCCATGCAGGGATTCAGTTCTACCGTGACCCGGCTGTAGTCCGGTTTGGATCCCCACAAACCTCCATGTTCACATCATTCAGGATTCAGTTCTAAACAGAATTAATAAAATTAAATCCCGCCCTCCGACCTAACAGCGTGTTTCTCTCAGCGGCTCTGCCCCACCTGCACACCTTACCTGCATAGTATCAGTGCTCATTCTGTTACTTGAATATAGTGCTATGAACTCTGTTTACAAGAACTTTTGAGAGACACTGTGTTGTCTTATAAAAGCTGCTTGATTTGTTCCCTTCGTTCACCTGGTGTATCCAGTAAATAACCTATAAACATAAATCCTGCTTTTTTATACTGTATATGCCTTAATTCATATGTTTGGCAATCATGATTAAAGAATGTTTATATATAGATGCTGGTAAGTGGATTTTTTTTTTCTTTTTATGATCTTTGTTAATTTGCACATACATACAAAAATTTTTACTCATATAAATACACTCACAACATAAATACCCCAGGACAATTTAAGGGTTAAATAACCCCCCGCCCCCCCAAAAAATGAAAACAATCAGGACTATTTTTAACAGTGTCTTGACTTGTCAGATTAAAATCAGGTTTAAGTGAAATAGAAATTAATTTAAGACAAATTAGTAAGAAATAAATCAGTGCTTAAACACAAAATCTGAGCCTGCACATAATTTTATAAAAAGTTATAACTGTAGGGAATAAACCAAAGAAACATTTAAAGGTTAGAGAAGAAAAACAAAGACCAAAAAAATATTTAACCCAAAGGGAATATTTTTAAAAAGTTTTTGATTCTGTCAAATAGAACCTGCACCCGCAATTTAAAAACTACACTTATCTATTAAAGTTAACAGTGTGACGATTAAACACATTTTAACTAATAAAAATGTTTTATTTGTAGTGCTGCAGTTCCACCTCCGACCAGCAGCGGCGCTGTGACGCAGCACCAGCAGCTTTTCCGTTTCCACTCAAATGAAATGGGTGGCGCCAAAGCGCGACAACAAAGCGTCAGTTTGCGTCTTAACGGCCGCTTCGGTTCTGTTCGGTGAACGTAAACAAGTGTTACCGTTTTTTAAAGAGACGGAAGTGGTTCATTGGACGAACTTTGGAGCTGCTCGGATGTCAACATGACTCCGAAGTCCGACCAACTTCTTATCGTCGTTTCTGTTCTGGAAGGTGAGCGATAAATAATCTGCAGCACCGGAACAATCCGCGTCCGTCACCTGTTGGACCTGAGTATCAGTTAAATCGGAAATAAAAATGTTAATTATTGTTTTGTTTCGTCCTCAAACTCATAACATCGTCTGAAATGTGTCCTTAATGTTTTTACATTGTACAGGTGAGTTACAGGTGAGTTAATGAGCGCCTGCAGTCAGTTTTCAAGCATGTTCAGGTGGAGGCGGACCGAACACACCTGGTTTAATCTGCTGTGAAATTATCCAGGGTTTTAAAATGTATCTAAAGTTCCAGGTAATTTACCTGGAGTGAATATTAAACATATGTTAAACTTTATACTGATAACGAACCACATGATTTAATATCACGCTGATTCATCTTCATCTCATGTGAGACGCTTCTCCTCAGACCCGGTTCCTCCTGCTCCAGGTTCAGTACGTCACTGAAACCTGAACCTTGTGTCCCTCTTTAGGGCGCCACTTCCCAAAGACACCCCGACTCAGTCTGGTGGTTCTGGCGAGCTTTGACGGCGAGCAGCTGGCCACGGATCCGGTGGAACACAGAGAGCAGCCGCAGTTCATCACCGAGCTGGCGTGGGAACTGGACCGCAAGACGCTACACCAGCACAGGTCTGCAGCAAAACCCAGAACTGTCCTCTGCATCTGTCCCCGTGTCCTCACTGTGCAGCTGGTTCTGAGCTGGACCTGCATAGCTGCAGCTTCTGGTCCATTTAATAACACTTTGATCTGTCTGTCATCGTTTCCTCTTAATTATTTAAACCAATGACAAGAAGCAGCAAGAGGGCGTGAACAGATGTTTCATCTATAGAAAACAGCTGCAGTAAAATGCTCCAGATGTTTTAGTGAGATGTTTACTTGTGATGTTTCTGACGCGGTTCCTCCGTCCTCAGACTGCAGCGGACTCCCATCAAGCTTCAGTGTTTTGCCATCGACCCCGTCAGTAAGAAGAAGGAGAACGTCGGCTACATCGTCCTCGACCTCAGATCCGTTCAGGACGTCAGACAGGTGAGTCCGTCCTTTGATTGTCTGGAGGTTCAGGTGGTTTTATGTTTGTCAACAGTGTTTGAGTGAAACATCTTCCAGGAGCCTCGTTGGTATCCGCTGCTCAGCAGTAAATACACCAAACAGAGACCGGCCCTCCTCGTCGGCATGAGTCTGGAGAGCGACTCCAAGGCCTCGGCGCCGTCACCGGAGACGTTCAAAGCCAAGAAGGCGCCGCCTCGACAAGGTCGGCTTGCTTCTCCTCATTTCATCTGACATCTAAACACTTGAATCATTCTGTTTAAAGAGTTGGACTGTCTTCTTCAGGTTCTGTCTCTGTAATGGATCTCCTTCCTGACAAGCTGGAGGCCGTTCTGGTCCCGGATCAGGGTTACCATCAGGTGGGACCTGCAGATCTCTGCTCCGACATGTTTGTCCTGTCTGTCACTGTGGCCTTCGCTACTAAACTAGAGCAGGTAAAAACCCTGATGTTTAACTTGCAGCTGTTACCAGAAACATCTGGAATCAGGACTGATGACAGAAAACATAAACACAG
This sequence comes from Pachypanchax playfairii, assembly GCA_006937955.1. NCBI lineage: Eukaryota > Metazoa > Chordata > Actinopteri > Cyprinodontiformes > Aplocheilidae > Pachypanchax > Pachypanchax playfairii. The sequence goes on along the minus strand of SSNP01000030.1, from coordinate 198,727 downwards.
CTTTGATGTTTGTTGTTGCTGCAGTTGATTCCCAGCACCAAGAAACTGTCAGCAGAAGACTCGGGGTTCTTCTTCTTCTACTCTTTACTGGGGAACGACATCACCAGCGAGCCTTTTCACAACCTGCTGAGTCCCGACTTCCAACCGGAGCGCGCCTCTGTTCGCATCCGCAGCAGCAAACAGGTCCTCCAGGTCTTCTTGTCCCAGCAGCCGAGTTTACAGGTAACTTAACATGATCTTTATGACCCGTATCTAGTCCGGACTCGGACCTCCCTGTGTTTCTGGTCCGGACTCGGACCTCCCTGTGTTTCTGGTCCGGACTCGGACCTCCCTGTGTTTCTGGTCCGGACTCGGACCTCCCTGTGTTTCTGGTCCGGACTCGGACCTCCCTGTGTTTCTGGTCCGGACTCGGACCTCCCTCTGTTTCTGGTCCGGACTCGGACCTCCCTGTGCTTCTGGTCCGGACTCGGACCTCCCTCCGCTTCTGGTCCGGACTCGGACCTCCCTCCGCTTCTGGTCCGGACTCGGACCTCCCTCTGCTTCTGGACTCTTAATGTCCTTGTCCCCCCTCAGATCCATCTCTGCTGTGGGAATCACTCTCTGGGCAGCACCGACGTGTCCCTCTCGGTTCTGGCGTCTGTGGATCTGGAGAACAAGGCGGCGACCGTAGAAGGAGCGTTCGTGCTCCAACCTCCTAGAAGAGCCAAGCTGCCGGTTCTGCCCGCTGACCTGCAGCCGACACTCGGAGTGGCTGTTTCTCTGAGGAGGGAGGACGGGCCCCCACAGGTACATCCCACCTTACACATGATGTAACAGAGAGGAGACACAGGTGTGTTCTGGTTTAATGAAGGACTTTATGAAACGATTGCTCACCTGTTACAGGTAGCTGCGAGTCTCGTGGCTAAACAAACAAAAAAGTAATTTTCTGAAGGAAGATCAGATGCATAAAATGAAACAGTGAAAAATCTGGACTGCTGTAAAAGATCTCACGATCTTCTGCTTGAAATTAAAGTCAAATGAAATCAGGACGGATCTGGAGGTTTTGGTAAAACTGTTTGGTCTGTTTTTTCAGCTCTCTTTGAAAAATGAAGATCGAACCGGAGCTCCACCCCTTTCTGAGCTGAGACCACGAAGCTCATCACCTGCCCAGAAACCTCTTGACGTTTCTCCTCCACCTCCTTCTGGACGTCCTCATCCCTCTCAGACAGAGAGCGAAGCAGAGAGTCTCCTGGAGGAACCGGAACTCCACAGAGAACCACTTGGAGCAGAAGGTGAGACTCGACACTTTCAGACCTGCAGTTGGACACGATCACAGCTGAAGATGTTTGTCTGCTTGTGACCAGATAAACACGTGGAACTTCCTGCTCCACCGCTCAGTCAGTCAGAGGTCATAACAGAAGGTGGAGCATCATCAGTCAGCGTCTCGGCTCCCAAAGTGGCGATCCCCTCCTCCGCCCATCACTACTGTTTCTCTCTTGACCTCCGCAGCCTGGGAAAACTCAGCTTACCTCACTCCATCGCTGCTACGCTCAGGTGATCACCTCACGATCTGACCGTTCAACACTGACGCACGCCATGTCACCCCAAGCCGCATCACGCCATGTCACCCCAAGCCGCATCACGCCATGTCACCCCAAGCCGCATCACGCCATGTCACCCCAAGCCGCATCACGCCATGTCACATCTGATTTGATTCATCTGGTTTTAAAAGCAGTTTTTTCTGTTGGTTCTGTGTTTGTTTATTTTAGGTATTCATATCCGTTCTTTGGCAGCGCAGCTCCCATCATGACCAGCCCTCCCGTGGAGCTGCAGAGGAACATGGAGGTGTCTCTACCTCAGTCCTACTGTGCCTTCGACTTCGCTGCCCTGCCTCACCAGCTGCAGGACACCTTCTCCAGGTAGGCACTCAGAAACCTGTCATCTCCTGAAACATGTTCTCCTTTGGGTCTGTCCTACTGCAGCACTTGTATTTAAAACCTGATGTTAAAATGTTCCAGAGTAGCAGCATCATGGAAGTTAAAAGAACTTTAATCTTTAACGAAAACATAAACAAAGATTCTGTTACTTAGGAATCTAAACGTTCTAACGTTTTGTCTCTTGGAACATCTTACATGTGGATTTTACACCCACAAATTCACAGAACTAAATCACATGATTCAGCAGCTGAAGAGTTAAAACTGTTTAAACACCCACTCTGATCATCTTCTGAGTTATTTTAAAGCGTCTCAGAGTCTTTAAATCATGATCATGGTGTTTTTACCCAAAATCACAAAAGCTGTACCGTTTTCTAGAATGTCGCAGTAGCTCATTAGTAATTCACCTGTGTGCTGTAGGTGGAACTGGTGGCGTGGAGGATCCCACCTCCTCCCTGTTGCTGAGAGATCTCTGTTCATGCTAGCTCAGAGCAGGAGCTTGTGGACTCGCCCACTTGAGTTTCTACGTTCAGTCTATTTTAGATGTATTTTAGTGTTTGTTACTGATTCACAGCGAACCGAATGCAGAAATACTCAGAGTATTAAGATACGTCCTCTAGTATCAGAAACACGCCACAAGAACATGTTAAAGTTCAACTCGCCTCCAAATCAACTTGTTTTTTGCTGATAAATTCTATAAATGAGTGTCTAATAATCCTGTCTACATACTCTAATGAGTCGGAGTGGGTCTTTAAAAGCTTTTTATGTTTCTCTTTAAACGTCAGACACAAATGCGTACCTGATAACAGCCTTCAGTAAACTGGGATTATTCTCCCGGTGGATTAAACTCTGAGGTGTTGTCTGAGCAGATGATGACGTCTGACCTTTGTGTCACAGAGTTCCTCTGATGGTGGAGCTCTGGCACCGAGGATCCACCAGCAGAGACCAGCTGATTGGACGAGCCTTCATCCGACTGTCTCACCTGCTGAGTTCTGACAGAACTGTTGGGTCTTCAGGAGAGCAGAGCTGGAAACGGACCCATCAAGACCGGATCCCTTTGGTCCACCTGGAGCAGTAAGAAACAGCTCTGATGATTGATCACAGGATGATCGATCAGCTGTTTAACAGCGGCGTGTTCGTCTCTCAGTTCCACAGACATGGTGGCTGAACTGAGCTACGTGGCGACGCTGGAGGATCTCGGCTTCATCACAGCCAAAGAGATCATCATGTCGGACTCGTCACAGGTGAGTACAGGTGTGTGTGCATGTGGACCTGAACTGAAGGGTCCTGTAGATGCAGTACTTTTTTATAGGTTGATATTTTTTGGAAGAGGAGATCTCTATGGAGTGCGAGCTTTGTTCAGTGATGTAAATGTTTATCTTTTTTCATGTTTAAATTGCCAGAAATTTAAAAAAAAAAATGTATATTAATAAGCATTTTTATCTTGGAGTCTGTTTTTCTTTAAAACTTTAAATAATTTGGTCCCAGAAATTCTAAAAAGTTGTTATTTGATCGGCATGATTCTCTTTTATTGTTTATGTTTTTAAATCTTGTTTGTGTTCAGAATGAACTTCCAGCCGTCCTGCAGCCGTCTTCCCACCCGGCAGCCCCCCCGCAGGGTCCGGCAGCCCCCCCGCAGGGTCCGGCAGCCCCCATCACCACTAGAGAGACCCTAGAGTACCGAGCTGCCCTGGAGCTGGAGATGTGGAAGGAGGAACAGGAGGATCTGTTTGACGATCAGGTAGAAACGGGAGAAAACTCCTCGTGCAAATCGGGTCTTTAAAATCATTTAAAATTCAGCCACAAACACCAATAATGTTATTTATTATAGATGTAAATGAAACAAGATGTTTTAGAATGTTTCAACATCAAAACATCATAAATACAAACCGATAACTCTAAAACTTTATTGTGAAGCAGCAAATGATTTAAAACAGTTTGAAAAAGACTGAAGAAAATCCAGATTTACATCTGATACCAGTACACGGTAAAATAAATAAAAACATTTGAGTGTAGCAACAAACTGTAGGAACCCCGCAGCAGTGACCCGCAGTTCTGATCCATCCCAGAATGAAAACTTTGAGCTTGATTTAGTGTTCTTTAACGTTGGAGATGTTGGTGTGGCGTCTCGGATCAGAACACGATGAATGTTTGTGTTCCAGCTGAGGAAGAAGGAGCTGAGACACATGCAGGCGCTGGCGGAGGAGTGGAAGAAGAGAGACGGAGAGAGAGAAGCTCTGGTCAAGAAGAAGGTGACGAGTTCTAATCCATGTAAACAGAAATACAAAACACAACATGTGATATGTCTGAGTGGACCGTCTGCTGCTTTAATCTGTGTTTAATATGATGTAATTGGTTTCATCTGATTTAATCTGAGTTTCATCTGCCTTAATCTGAGTTTCACCTTAATCTGAGTTTCATCTGCCTTAATCTGTTTCATCTGCCTTAATCTGTTTCATCTGCATTAATCTGAGTTTCATCTGCATTAATCTGAGTTTCATCTGATTTAATCTGCATTAATCTGAGTTTCATCTACCTTAATCTGTGTTTCATCTGATTTAATCTGCTTTAATCTGTGTGTTTGTAGGAGCTGGAGTTTAACCTGCTGGAGGAGAAGCTTCAGAAAACTCTTTCTGATCTGGAGAAGAGAGAGAAACAGCTGGCAGAAGCCGAGCTGCAGGTCAGAACCTCCTCCGGCCCGTCGGGTTCATATTGATCAGTGGACAGATGTTTTTAGTAAATATGAGTTTTGAAGAGTCGGAACTTCAGTGATGATTCATTTCCTGTCTCTTTAGACTGCAGCGCCACCTTGTGGTCAAACAAGTTTAATCAGAAATAAAAAGACTCGTTTTGTTTTAGTTCAGGTGAAGTTGGTTTCATTTACTTTAGATTCAGGTTTTAAAAGATTGGGATCAAATTATTATATCAATTAATAAATTATAATACAAACAGGAAGATTTTCAGGTGTTTGTCTCGATTTAAGTTTGAGACAAATCTTCACTGCAGATCCTGATCTGTAACTGTTGATCATTAAATCATTTATTTATAAATATGTTCTTCTGACTCCAGATAACAAGCGTACTTTGTGCAGGTGATTTCTCTTTCCCAGGTGTTGAGTTCATAAACAGGAAGTGAGGAAAAACTGATGTTTTTGTTTGAAACTGTTTTCTGTGTGTGGAGTTTTTAATCTTTTACATATAAATCATTCAGTTTTCTGATGTTTTTATGCTTATATGGATAAAATATGATTCTGTTCTGAGTGAACCAGATTAAAACAGAGATTAAGGGGATTAAAACAGTTCCTGGTGTTTGTTTTTATTCTGTGATTCTTCAGACGCAGCGGCTGCAGAAGGAGCTGCGAGTCGAGCACGAACTCGCTCAGAAGGAGCTGCAGGAGGAGAGCAGGAGGCTGCAGAGGGAGTGTGACCACCGGGTGGCGCTGGAGAGGGAAAAGGTCCGATTGATGGAGGAAGAACGAGCCCGGCTGCTGCTGCAGGTATGAACGGAGGCGGGGCTGTTTGACTGACAGGTATTTTGTTTATATAAAGGTGAAACTCTGCTGCTCAGATTACAGATGGTGAGTCTCGATACAAACAGCTGGAGAAAGAGTTTCAGCTCTACAGAGAACAACAGAACATCCGACCCGAGTTCAGACTGCAATCAGAACTCAACCTGCTGACTCTAGAGAAGGTGAGATGACCTCCAATCCCAGATTAAAGAGATTACACGAGTTCTGCAGATTGTTTGTTTTCATGCTTCAGAGCTGGATTCAGGTTTCTTTAACGTTAATCATGTTTTCAACCTCCAACTTTTACAGGATTTTTAATATAATTTATTAACTCAAAGATGAAACAGGAATCAGAGTATTTTCAGTTATTTTTATTGGAACAGCTGGATTCCTTCACAGCTGTGTTCTGATCTCTGTTTTAAGGTGGAACTGGAGCGGAAGCTGGAGTCCACCACCAAGTCGAAGCTTCACTACAAGCAGCAGTGGGGTCGCGCCTTGAAGGAGCTCGCTCGCTTTAAACAGGTTCGTTCAGCAGGAGGTTCAGGTGATCCATCACAGCTAAACGCTGAAACCGGTCCAGAGTTCTAATGACACGTCTCACTTTAATGATCCAAAGAAAGAAATGTTTAATTCTTTATAGAGATCAAAAGAACTGATAGAAGCTTCAATCCCGTCGCATTCTGAATGAATCAAATGGAAAAAACCCAAAACATTCAACATGTGATCTCAGTTTAATCTGTAATCTGTCACATGGTAGTTTCTCTCTACGTCCCTCTGTAGATCCGTCTGTTTTATTGGTCAGTTTTTAGCAGGTGATTTTTTTCCTGTAAAGATGTTAAACGTCACTTCCTGATGTAACACACACACACACACACACACACGCAGCTTATCTAACAAACTGTTACTCACACAAACCAGCTGGAAAACTGGACTCACATTTTTATTTTTCCTACTTTTTTCAGTTTGCCTCGTCATCCTTCTCTGCTTCTCATCTTCTATAACTCGGTGTTCTCTCTCAGTCTCTCCCTTTTATTTGGTTATTTTTTCCACATTTCATCTTTCCTCTGTCCTCCCTCCTTCCCTCCATCATTGTAAAGAAAACACTTGGTGATTTATGCAGCTCTGAGGGGGTTCGCCTCTGAGTGTCGCCCCCATCTCATTAATCATCTCTGGGATTGTGTTGGGTAATAAGTAATTCAGACTAACTGTTCAAATGTCACTCTCGTTTTTAGCGAGTATCAGGTCTGTGTTTACACGACCATCCGTCTCGGCGCTGCGTGGCTTTTAAAGTCGTCTGTTTGGTTTTTCTCCGGCTCTCCTCGTCTATTTATTCTCTCCTCTCAGCGCCTCGCATGGCGTGCTGTTTAGCTCAAGTCGGATCATAAAAATTCTTGTCTGAGGAATAATGTGCTTTCTGACCCGAGAGACGCGGCCGGCCTGAGAGTTAATATCTAAACACCGGCGCGGGTTTTAGATCAGAGACTCCGTCTTATTGAATTCAAAATATTGGGACAAGAAGCTGAAGTTGTTCTTTTCAGAGTAAAAATATTGGGACAAAGAGATTAAAGATGTGAGTCTGGAGCTGAAGGTGTGCGTGTGTAGGGGGGGGGGGTGGTGGTTGTAACTTTAAATTAGTAAAAAGCAGCAGCAGGTCAGCTGACACGCTTCAGTTACATGTGATCATTAAAATGTAGAATTGATTTCGCTCCGTGTTCTTCATCATCTGGATGATGAGTTTGTTTCAGTCTTCTGACACTGAGAAGTCGCTCTGTTCAGTCAGTATCTTACCTGCAGCAGTAGTGATCAGAACTGTATTTATTCTGAGTTCTATGAGAACTCGGGTTCTGATGCCTCGTTTCAGGCTTTAGAGACTTCATCACTTACACACTGAACACACCTGCTGCATGTTCAGAACCGGCTCTAGTAAAACAAACAGCAGCCTGTGAAGTGACTCTGATGATTCTGTTTTTAAATCAAAGCAACGCTGCGAGTTTAGATGTTTAATTAGATCTTTAAAGAGCGACGAGTCGTTCCTCGTTCTGGTCCAGCCTGGAAAACGATGCTGCTGCTCTGTTTGTATTAAACTGTCAGACCGGAGGGAAACATGTCGTCTGACGACTTTCAGACTTTACTGGTCCCAGTAGACCCTCGGCTGGTTCCCACTGGTCATTCCTGGAATATTCAGGATTCCCAGTCTGGACGAGGTTCCAGGTCACAGAGTTTCATACGCTGCAGAAAACAAGTCGACTGATGGAAGTTTATAGACCATCAACACAGACAGACAGCCGTCGACCTGTACGCGCTTTTCAGACTGATACGGATCTTTAGGACTCGGGACCGATCCCGATCCGTTTTCACTGATTTATCAGCTGAACTTTACAAATAAATAAATCACTGTTACATTTCAGTGACTGGAAACTCCTGCAGTGACGACAGGTCAAAGGTCGTGCTTGTAACATGAAGCTGGTGACTGTTTGTTTGTTGTTAAACTGAATGTTTACCTGCTCAGAATCATTTAAAACAGCTGATTTGAATCTGCTGGTGTTTTTATTGAAGCTTCAGTCGTGTCGTTCATGTAAAATACAGACTGAATGTTTCTTTTGATTCTTCAGGATTTTATATTTGAGATTTCTGAGATTAAAAGCTTCAGATTCTGTTTGTGACCCAAACGGCAGGTGAACAGAACTCATTCTGTCAGGTGGTTAACGGTTCAAGTCCGAGCTGCTGAAGCTCTGAGACTGAGTGAAGGATTTCTATCTGATACCTCACGATGTGTCACACGGTCAGATTCAGACTGATTTAACTTCACAGAGATGAAAGCAGAACCTCGGGTTCTGGAGGAACAGTTTGTGTCCTGAACCGGACCTTCACTCTCATCTTGGAGGGTTCATGGGAGTTTGTCCAACCAGGCGTGTTGTGTTGGCTTGGAGAAGAACTTCTGACCGAGTTCTGAGTTGCTAATTCAGACTCCGGATGGAGTTAAAGATCTGCAACTCGTTCATCACCTGGTGGACTGGGACGGTCTCAGCAGTGATGTGGACAATGTACAGGTCTGAAGATGGAGCCGAATCGGTTTAACGACCTATCAGGTTCCAACAGGATCACAAATACAAGCTCCTTCAGGTAGCTGCAGCCCACAGGAGGTGTTCCAGACTGTCTCATCTGGAGGACACCTTCAGGCTGGACAGGCCATGTGTCACAGCTGGCCTGGGACAATCTCTAGATAAGCTAGAAGCTGAGGACACAGTGAGGTCTGAAGATGTTTCCTTCACGATTTGGATAAGAAGCAGAAGAAGAATTGAAATATAAAAAACTAAGCGTTCAACCTTCAGATCAGCTTCATACAATAAAGGGTTCCACATGTCGTCTCAAATCACATCCATCATATGTCTAAAAAGACCTGACGACCCTGGGGAGGCCCCGGGCGGCGGTTGCAGAGCTGCTGGACGTGTGACGATAGGAAAGAAACAGAATAAGAATCTGACTCAAGTCTTTTAAAGCAGGTTTCTACTTTTCAACATCTCACGTCCTGGTTTTCCAGCGCCAACATTTTCTGCTGGCGTCTAACAGGAAATCTGTGCAGCTGTGCAGAAAACAGCTGCTGGATGTTCTTCATGTCTGATCAGATTNTAAAGATCTGCAACTCGTTCATCACCTGGTGGACTGGGACGGTCTCAGCAGTGATGTGGACAATGTACAGGTCTGAAGATGGAGCCGAATCGGTTTAACGACCTATCAGGTTCCAACAGGATCACAAATACAAGCTCCTTCAGGTAGCTGCAGCCCACAGGAGGTGTTCCAGACTGTCTCATCTGGAGGACACCTTCAGGCTGGACAGGCCATGTGTCACAGCTGGCCTGGGACAATCTCTAGATAAGCTAGAAGCTGAGGACACAGTGAGGTCTGAAGATGTTTCCTTCACGATTTGGATAAGAAGCAGAAGAAGAATTGAAATATAAAAAACTAAGCGTTCAACCTTCAGATCAGCTTCATACAATAAAGGGTTCCACATGTCGTCTCAAATCACATCCATCATATGTCTAAAAAGACCTGACGACCCTGGGGAGGCCCCGGGCAGACCGGGAGGCCCCGGGCGGCGGTTGCAGAGCTGCTGGACGTGTGACGATAGGAAAGAAACAGAATAAGAATCTGACTCAAGTCTTTTAAAGCAGGTTTCTACTTTTCAACATCTCACGTCCTGGTTTTCCAGCGCCAACATTTTCTGCTGGCGTCTAACAGGAAATCTGTGCAGCTGTGCAGAAAACAGCTGCTGGATGTTCTTCATGTCTGATCAGATTAATCAGCTCCTGGTAATGAAGTTAACTGAGATGCTTGCGGTGATTAAACTCCCGGAGGATCCGGTTTGCAGCTGAGGCCGTTGAGTTTTTCTTCTCAGTCAGTCGTGTTAAATGATCCTGGTAAATGAGTTTGTTGTCTAACTGTCAGAAACCCGTTTCAGCTCCTGAGTTTCAGACGTTTTTCTCTCCGGCCTCGTTGTTACTCGTCTCCTCCCGCCGAGGCCTCGTATCACCTCGTCCTCTAATTGTTTCAGGACTGGGACTCAGGTTGTCTTTGGCAGCTGACGCCACAGGAAATGTTTGGCCTGTTTGTTTTTGTTGTAATTATCCTTAAAACAGCCTGTAATACAGACTGTTAATGGTCCACAGAGAGCTGAGCCTGAGTCAACACGCCCGTTTGTCTCTGTGGGTGTTTGTTCTGTGAGCCGGTGGCCAGGCGTGTGAAAATCACAGGAAAATCTTACTTTTCCCATCCAGATTGGGTCGACTGTAGTTCTGCTGTGTGTCACCAGAACAGATTCCTGCGTCTCGGAGCTCCTTCCCACCAACACAACGGACGCTGACGTCAGTCGGTGGTGCTTTAAGATCAACCTGAAAATACCTGCGATTAATTACACACCTTTAAACAAGTTCAGTTACTCTAGATTTACTATTTTCACTTTCACATGAAATACCTGCTGCATCAAAACAGAAAACATTTTAACCTGATGTAATTCTGCAGGAATCCAGATTAATAATCTGAAACTAAAACACAGAATTATTTTGTTTAGATGAAAAATTGAATCAAGTTTAAATTTTTTGTTGATGTTTTTGTTTCATGTTCTGATTTATGACCCGGTGGTTTGAGCCCGATCTTCTCTGAGCGAGAAGCCAAACAGCTGAGAGAAATACGACTCCGGGACGTTTCCTTTCTGTTCTCACACTGTTGGTCTTTGGCTGCAACATTTTTCTCAGGAAGTTTTATGAAAATGTAAAGTTGACAGATTTTTCAGTTTTATTTGAAAAAACAGTGTTTTGGCTTCCAGACACTCGTTTCAGCTCCAAGGTCAGACGTTTTATTTTGAAATCATCTCAGTTTAGATGTAACAACTTCACGGCTGCTCTGAGGAAACTTCTAACCACGTCGGAGAGAATAAAACAAACTGATTTAATAACGTCTCAGACTAAATCTCAGCTTTGTTGTTTTGTTTGTTTAGCGCGAGACGGAGAATGCCATGGCTCGTCTGAAGAAGCAGCAGGCGGAGCTAGAGGCCATGAGGCTGCGTTACCTAGCAACAGAGGAGAAGGAGGCGGTGCGACAGGACAGGCAGGAACTGGACAGCATCCGGAATGAACTCAACAGGTGAGGATGACGAGCAGTGTCGCGTGTCATCACCTGAGGCCCCATCAGTCAGTCTGATCCAGTAACGTACGTTAAAGATAATCGGGTTCTGATGCTGCTGAGTTACCATGGCAACAGGGTTTAGTTCCCTCCAGCTTTCAAAGGGAACAGATCTGACCAACATTTAGACCATCAGCAGATCTGGAAGTTGAACTTGAATCATCAGAACGTTTCCTGTTTGACCTGCTCGGTTGTCGGAATGATTCTCCGGTTTGGCAGAAAAGATCAAACAGCTGATGAAGCGAGTTTAACAGTGATGTTGTAAAACAAAGTGTTTTTTCTCAGGTGTGGTTTAATGTTACTTTTCACCCTCAGGTTAAAAAAGCAGGATGAACGCTTAGGCCCCTCCCCCTCTGAGCCTGATCCCGCCCCCAGCCTGAATCTAAACGAGAGCGCTGAGGAACACCTGACTCGCCTGCTAGAGGAGAGAGACACGCTGCTGAGGACCGGAGTTTACACACATGAAGATCGGATCATTGCCGAGCTCAACAGACAGATACAGGAAGCAATGAGGGACAAAAAACTGTGACAACTGCTGCTGCGGCCAATTAGAGACAGACAGACCTGAGGCCGCAGCATCGACCAATCAGAGAGGTTCAAAGCAGGGAAACTGGAGGCCCGAGCTGCTGAATGGGTTTAAAAACAGCTGATATAAATGTTGCACATTTTGTTTTCAGGGTTTGACAGAAACACATTCAGACGTTTATTTACAATCTGTTAACGAGGTTAATTAGAATTCAGAGTTTAACTCACCTGGTTGTTTTCCTTCAGTCTTTACTGGCTCAAGTGTTCCTTCATCTGGAAAACAAATCAGACCTGCAGATTTGAATCGATTTACACAGAAAACAGACTGAAACGTTTCAATAAGTTTAAAACTCGTCTGGTTTTCAGACTGATGGTGTGTTCAGGCGCACTCGGACATCACTCTTATGTCCTCCACAAACATCAAACCTGAAATGACTTGAACGTTTAGTTTCATGTCTTTCAGCTTGTTTCTTCAGACTCGACGAGAATTAAGGATTGATATGTTTTAGGAATCACTGATCATGTGACCAGCAGCCTGATGACAGAAGGATAAAACCTGAATGTCTGTTAACTCTCAGCAACGCAACATTCTGACATCTCGCAGCAGGTGGCGCTGCAGAAAAGTGTATTTTTAATTTATGTAATAAAATGTTCAGATTTTGTTTCTGAGTTTTTTTTTAGAAACACAGTAAATCTTTTCAGGTGAAGTCACATGACCAACGACATGTTAGAAACCTCAGCTGCTTCCACGGCTGCAAGCAGATGTTTACATCTGTCTACCGAGGAGGATCCTGATGGTAACAAGCGAGCATGAAGGTAACAAACAGGTGAACCTCCACCTGCAGCTGAAGCATCAATAAACCTCCGGCTTCAGTTTCCTGAACATTTAAACGGTAAATCAGAAAAACTCAGTAAAAGAACTCTTAACGGTTAAATATGAAACAACATCATCCAACGCGCAGCTGCCGCAGCCACAACAACAAAACAAGGCCTCGAATAAATATCTTAATTCAAGTATAATGTAGGAAACACGGTACTTTCATTCTAAACACCCAGTGGAGGTATCACTTTATATGGATTTTTATGAAAATGTTCCATATTGCACCTTTAATTAAATCAAAATAAATTCCAAATGGATGTTTTAGCTGGATCATCATGAAGCTGACAGACGGAACCAAAAACACTCTGCAGTTTTACTTCAACTGTTTCCCGTCAGCTGGAGCTTTAAGGTGAAGCTTCAGAACCGGGACGGTCCATTACAGGAGTTAAAGGACCGTCTCATCAGTGCTGAAGGTTCAGTTCGATGTCCCACAATCCTGATTTCATCTGACAGCTGAAGAACATGTTCATAAACAACAGAAAAGGAAAAAAATCCTCCAGAACTTTGTGCACGGGGCCACACAGCTGAGAGCGGAACCCGGGATCCAGATGTCTGTGGGTCAGAGCCGACAGAATAATCAGAACATCTGACCTGATGAGACGGAAACATCCTGCAGTCAGAACACAAGTTGGACTCGGACCTTCTATAAACTCCAACATGTTGATCACGTTCAGCGTTTTTACCTAAAAATAAAAACATCATCAGTCTCAGTTTACGCTGGAGCTGCTAATTCAAAACGTCCTAATTCATTAATCAGCTGTTTTATTTAGTGAAATAATCTGGTGAGTTTGGTGAAGATGTTTTATATCATTTCAGTCGAGGTTATAAATCAAACATTTAAGTTTTTTCTTCCCGTTTCCTGAACTTCCTCTTAACAGCTTTTTTCTCCTTCAGCAGCTCTTCAGTTTGTTTTTCTTCTCTCTAACTGCTTCTAATTAAAACTATCACGGCTGTAATCTCATTACATGAAATCTAATCTGAACTTGTTTAAATAAAGTTTTTAAAAGCCATGAAACTTGTTGCTGTGAGATTTGTTTGGTTTGTAGGTTTGGATCCGGTTCCCACGGTGAAAAACAGCCGTGATTGATGTCTGAAAGTTCTGACTGTGTTTGTTTTGGTGAGTTTGTCGAATCCTCGCAGGAATAATCTCTAAAATCAGGAGGAAAGTGGAAAATGGGCCTGAACTGAGGTCGCGCTCCGAGCTGCAGCATGTTAGCAGTAAGTAGAGGCAGCTGGTCTTCAGGCAGATCACAGAAAAAAACACGAGTTTTACTGAGAATCTGATCCTTCAAAAAGTCTCGACACTGAAATACTTTTCCTAAAAGTAACCGCAGAGCTGATTATTATTCCTGGAGATTAACCCTGATGTTTAAAGGATGTAATAAAAGGATACGGCTCTTTCTAAACGTTAATTTATTATGTTAAATCCTACAGTGAAATTTGTTGTTTCTTTTAAAAATAAAAGTTAAATTATGGTTATTTTTACATTTTTAATTTCTATTTTAGAAATAAAATAGAACAATAGAATAAAATAAAACTAAAAACAGCTTATTTGAACTTTTATGGTAGAATTATTTTAGCATAAACAACTACAGCTGCTGTTTGATAGATTTCAACACAAATATGTTTTAATCAGATATAAACAAACATTTAAAAAGTAACAAATTAAATTAAAAATGTTTACACAGTTATCGATTTCTTTTTTCATAAGTGATTCTCTTCTTTCATATATTAATTAACAATTCATATATTATTTAATAATTCTGTTGTAATAAGTCAAATTCAAACAAATAAAAACTCTGACTTACCTGTCTTCTTTTGTCCTGTCTTGTCCTGTCCTGATGTGATTGTAGGTCTGGGTGTCTCATTACATCAGGACAGATTTACCTCTTCGGTTTTATGATGGACTTTATTTCTAAGGCACAACTGACCGTATCTGGTCCCGGAGCAGAGTGGACAGGCAGAGAGACAAAGACACATAGATGACAACATAGAGACAAAAACAGACCAAAAGTAACACAAACCTAAACAGTCCAAATACATTTGTTAATGTTGATCATGGTCATAAAGTTATTATCGATAAAACAGAATTTTTATACAAAAATAATAAATTATATACAAAGGTTTGTTTGCTCCTGCATACGTGTACGTGTGTGTGTGTTTTAACTGTTTGAGCTAGATAAGTTTCCAGGTTTAATTTATATTTTATAATATAAACTAAAAGCCCGACCGATACCGGAAGATCTGAGCTGGAACTCAGGTTGAAGTGGAATGAAGAAGAACTGTTTAATAAACTGATTCTAATGTACAGAGTTAGATTACGTGTTTTGTTTGAGGTCAGCTGACTTTCTGCTCAGATGAGATTAAAAAAGCAGGATCATCTCCACGAGTCCTTTTCTAATCACATGATTTCAGAAGGAAACAAAAGGAGACGGTTCTGATGAGAAACTGGATTTCTACTTTATTTCTGATGGAATAAAGTTTGTTTGCTTGAATTTTATTCTGTACGATTGTTTTTATTAAAAAAACCAAAAGGAGTTTAGAAATCATGCAAACAAGATCAGGTCAAATAAAACTGCTGAATCAGAATCATCATCATCATCAGAGGGTCCGTTTCACTCTGAGAGGCAGGAAGCAGAACCTTAACCCAGTTACAGTTAGAACCCAGACGGAACCACAGACCTCCTGTTTAAATCTCGGGTCTTTGGAAACGTCTGCTGCTTCAGAACTGAACCGAGTCACTTGGGTTTGATGTCAGTAAGTGAAGTTTCCCAAAGCTCAGGTCTCAAACAGTTTCATCGGTTCGATCGTGAACTTGTTTGAATATTAGGAACAGAAACATGTCTGAAAAGCATCTTAATAACTTTATTTTTTATCTGATAATGTTGCACATTAAAAACTGGTCAACACGTTTTCATTGTTCTGAAACGTTTCCTGCATCTTTCTGAGAAGAAGCTTCAGGAGTTTAAACAAACTGGTCCGGGTGGTTTCCTCTCGTAGTGAAACGGATCTCAGACTGAACTGTTGTTCTTTAGACTCGAGCAGTTTTCTGATTATTACCAACAGTTTAAAGCTTTTTAACTCTCAGGCACTAAAACCTTTTGGTTTGAACACAAAGTGTGTCATCAGGACGTTATTTACACATCTGAGGTTTCTCATCGTTTAACTCAACGTTA
The DNA here is from genome assembly GCA_006937955.1 of Pachypanchax playfairii. Lineage (NCBI taxonomy): Eukaryota > Metazoa > Chordata > Actinopteri > Cyprinodontiformes > Aplocheilidae > Pachypanchax > Pachypanchax playfairii. The sequence continues at coordinate 183,046 of SSNP01000030.1, read as the reverse complement.
ACACAACAACATTTATAAGGAAGTGATTTTAACATTTTTGGTTTGTTTGTCCCTCAGACGATCAGACGTGATGTAGGAAATGTACAAATATATAATGTCAAGAAAACGATGGAGTGAATATTTTAACACATGCCGTGTTGTTTTTACCACGGAGGGATTGTTTCTATAAGAAATCACATCCTTCATTCTTTTTATATGTATCAACATCAAATCTGTAAAAATTAACTTAACATGTTCAAATAAAAGTGCTTACAGCATGATGTGACGATAAATATAATTTTTTTTTTTTTACAATGCATACTCTTTTTTTAGTTTATTTTAAAGTAAAGCTTGTGTCGTTTGTCTGTCAGTCCGTTTGCTTTGGTTCTGTCCTCCTTTGGCATCGCTGCTGCAAAAAGAAACGAGGTAAAGCTACAGGCAGGCCGAAGCTTGTTTTTGGTATTTCACTGTGTTCTTTTAGGTCTGAACAGTTTTCTTTGGAAGGAAACACGTTTGGATTCCCAAAATGTCAATAAATATATCTGCATCCAAAAAGGTTCCGACTGATCCGTCTGGAAGTTCTGTGTCTCAGCTGGAAAAAGAATCTTTGGTTTGGTTCCAGCAGGATGAAGGTGGATTTAATGTTCATTTTTCTCTCAGTTCAAACGTTGACTCGTTACATTCGTTTTATGTTGTTTCTCACAGAAACCAGCTGATGTTTTCAGGCAGTGAGCAGAATCTCACTTCTCTGATCACAACCCAGTCAGTGATTTTAAACAACAGGATCAGTCTTCACACTTATTTAGACCTTGAAATATTTTCAGAAAACAATCTAACACATACTTAATAACTGAAAAAAAAACAATTAAATATCTAAGATACATGATCTGTAAGTCATCCTACCACATGAGTAAACGCTTGATCATGTGAAGAACTTGAACCTGCTCTTCAAAAAACAAAAAAAAAATCACCTGTTCCGCATCAGTCAGAGTTAAAATATGCAGAAAGTCCTCGCTGTCTGACCCCAAAAACCTGTTCACCTGTTTGACTCGTACTGATGCTGGGACCTGTTCACCTGTTTGACTCGTACTGATACTGGGACCTGTTCACCTGTTTGACTCGTACTGATGCTGGGACCTGTTCACCTGTTTGACTCGTACTGATGCTGGGACCTGTTCACCTGTTTGACTCGTACTGATACTGGGACCTGTTCACCTGTTTGACTCGTACTGATACTGGGACCTGTTCACCTGTTTGACTCGTACTGATACTGGGACCTGTTCACCTGTTTGACTCGTACTGATACTGGGACCTGTTCACCTGTTTGAGTCGTACTGATACTGGGACCTGTTCACCTGTTTGACTCGTACTGATACTGGGACCTGTTCACCTGTTTGACTCGTACTGATACTGGGACCTGTTCACCTGTTTGACTCGTACTGATACTGGGACCTGTTCATTTGTTTGACTCGTACTGATACTGGGACCTGTTCATCTGTTTGACTCGTACTGATGCTGGGACCTGTTCACCTGTTTGACTCGTACTGACGCTGGGACCTGTTCACCTGTTTGACTCGTACTGATACTGGGACCTGTTCACCTGTTTGACTCGTACTGATACTGGGACCTGTTCACCTGGTTAAGATTAAGCAGATAAATCTCATGTTGTGAAATCAAAGAGAAAAGCAGTTTTCCATCTGTTCCGTGGAGCCTGATGCATTCTGGGTAATATGGTGTGTTTCATGAGGTCTCAACAGAAGCATCAATAACATAAGGAGATTAAAAATCTGTTTCCGGGTAGAAAACAAGGTGAAAACTGAGAGAAAGATGTTTTAAATGTATCTGACTCGATGTGGATGCAGTCGGTAAAAGGTCAAAGGTTAATCCACCTCGATGGACTCGCTGCTCTCGTTGACCGGTTTACACTCGTTGGGGAGACGCTGATGGCGGCTGAGCTGAGTGGCCTGCGTGAAGCTGCGGTCACAACGCTCACACCTGATTCACAAAGACACAGTAGAAGTACACCTTTATGTAAATAAAAACATCTCACAAAGTTTTCATGTTACACCCACACACCCGCACACATGCACGCGCACCCACACACCCGCACGCACGCACGCGCACCCACACACCCGCACGCGCACCCACACACCCGCACGCACGCGCACCCACACACCTGCACGCATGCACCAATGCACGCACACACACACACACACACATGTTAACTCTAATATCCAGTGACAGAACAAAGTGTGTGTGAGGCCCAGCGGAGCAGCAACTGTAATTGTTGCCCTGATCTTCTCAACCTGACCAGCAAATTACACTCACACTCCACCTGTCAATAATCTATCCAGCGAGCCGAGGAGGGCGATCCTGATCTCACACTTTAACACACACTGACACACACACACACAGGCAGATATATCCAGGCCTGATGAGACAGCATCACGTCACTTTTAATAGCAGCCAAGTAGAGAAGGAGCTTTTAGTCTGAGCTGCAGGGGGAGTGGGAGCATTTAAACATGTAGAAAACTGTGTGTGTGTGTGTGTGTATGTGTGTGTGTTGTAGTAATTTATAAACATGCCCCTCTGAGTTCAGCCTCAGAAACACAGCATGTGTTAACAGTTTTGTGAATTGAGCAGAACTTTGTGTAAAAACTTGTAGTTCTGGAGGTCACGACCTCTCGATCAGCATCTCTCGAGCAGCTCGGTTGATGTCAAACACACCTTCATTAATCCAGTGATTAAGAATTTAAATGATCCTTTTTATCTTTTACTCCACAGCTTTTATTTCATTATTATTAGATTTTTTTAATTTTTAGAACCTGGATCAATTCTTCTCTGAAGAACTTTAAAACATCTGACTCTAAAGACAGATTTAAAATATTTTCTTTGATGTTGATACTAATATTTTCTGAAAATTATACCTATAAACATTATATTACAAACCCTATTGTGGTAAAAAAAAATTGGCGTACTGCTGTAAAACTTAAAAAAAAGCTTCATTTATTAGATTTTGTCTAATAAAAATTGTTTGAAAGAACTACTAGACCAGTGAAACTGAGGTCATTTTTTTACAGCGTGACTCTGATGGAACGTCTGGCTGCTGCCTTGAGGAGGATTTTCCTGATCTTATTTGTCTGTACATTTAAAAAACCACCTAAGCTGCCAACATCAAGGCTCCTCTGAAGCTCCTCTGTCACAGCCACTTACTCAACAGGACAAACACGGAGACGGTCCTGCTGTAGAACAAAGAACAGCGCTGAAACGAGACGGCTGCAGTCCGACGGATATCGACCGGATCACATCTGTTACTGACCATCTTCTTTTTCTCAGCAGGATAAAAATACAGTGAGTGGTTTGTCCTGACAAGATGACAGAGGTAGCTTTAATCACTTTCCCTCGAGGATCACTGAGGTTTAGGATCACCTCTTATCTTAATCTGCTGGTACAGCAGGCAGAACAGGAACCAAACAAGTTCTGATCTGTTTCATTTACAGACGGATGGAAGTTAATGAGACCAGACAGAAGCAGAAAGGCATGAAGTCTCGATTAATATCAATGTTCACACTGAGCTCAGAGACAAATCCTGATCAGGACGTTCATCCCAGAATCAAAGTCACATTTTACAATCTTCACACGCCTCCGTGTCAGTCCAGACTCTTCACACGCGTCGGTCCAGACTCTTCGCACGCCTCCGCGTCCGTCCAGACTCTTCACACGCGTCGGTCCAGGCTCTTCACACGCCTCCGTGTCAGTCCAGACTCTTCGCACGCCTCCGTGTCAGTCCAGACTCTTCGCACGCGTCGGTCCAGACTCTTCGCACGCCTCCGCGTCCGTCCAGACTCTTCGCACGCGTCGGTCCAGACTCTTCGCACGCGTCGGTCCAGACTCTTCGCACGCGTCGGTCCAGACTCTTCGCACGCCTCCGTGTCAGTCCAGACTCTTCGCACGCGTCGGTCCAGACTCTTCACACGCCTCCGTGTCAGTCCAGACTCTTCGCACGCCTCCGCGTCGGTCCAGACTCTTCGCACGCGTCGGTCCAGACTCTTCGCACGCGTCGGTCCAGACTCTTCGCACGCGTCGGTCCAGACTCTTCGCACGCCTCCGTGTCGGTCCAGACTCTTCGCACGCGTCGGTCCAGACTCTTCGCACGCCTCCGTGTCAGTCCAGACTCTTCGCACGCCTCCGCGTCGGTCCAGACTCTTCGCACGCGTCGGTCCAGACTCTTCGCACGCGTCGGTCCAGACTCTTCGCACGCGTCGGTCCAGACTCTTCGCACGCGTCGGTCCAGACTCTTCGCACGCCTCCGCGTCGGTCCAGACTCTTCGCACGCCTCCGCGTCCGTCCAGACTCTTCGCACGCCTCCGCGTCGGTCCAGACTCTTCGCACGCCTCCGCGTCCGTCCAGACTCTTCACACGCGTCGGTCCAGACTCTTCACACGCCTCCGTGTCAGTCCAGACTCTTCACACGCGTCGGCCCAGACTCTTCACACGCGTCGGTCCAGACTCTTCGCACGCCTCCGTGTCAGTCCAGACTCTTCGCACGCCTCCGCGTCCGTCCAGACTCTTCGCACGCCTCCGCGTCGGTCCAGACTCTTCACACGCCTCCGCGTCCGTCCAGACTCTTCACACGCGTCGGCCCAGACTCTTCACACGCCTCCGCGTCCGTCCAGACTCTTCGCACGCGTCGGTCCAGACTCTTCGCACGCGTCGGTCCAGACTCTTCGCACGCGTCGGTCCAGACTCTTCACATGCGTCGGTCCAGACTCTTCACACGCCTCCGTGTCAGTCCAGACTCTTCGCACGCCTCCGCGTCCGTCCAGACTCTTCACCCGCCTCCGCGTCCGTCCAGACTCTTCGCACGCGTCGGTCCAGACTCTTCGCACGCGTCGGTCCAGACTCTTCGCACGCGTCGGTCCAGACTCTTCGCACGCGTCGGTCCAGACTCTTCGCACGCCTCCGCGTCCGTCCAGATTCTTCGCACGCCTCCGCGTCCGTCCAGACTCTTCAAACGCCTCCGTGTCAGTCCAGACTCTTCACACGCCTCCGCGTCCGTCCAGACTCTTCGCACGCCTCCGCGTCCGTCCAGACTCTTCGCACGTGTCAGTCCAGACTCTTCACATGCGTCGGTCCAGACTCTTCACACGCCTCCGTGTCAGTCCAGACTCTTCGCACGCGTCGGTCCAGACTCTTCGCACGCGTCGGTCCAGACTCTTCGCACGCGTCCGTCCAGACTCTTCACATGCGTCGGTCCAGACTCTTCACACGCCTCCGCGTCCGTCCAGACTCTTCGCACGCCTCCGCGTCGGTCCAGACTCTTCGCACGCCTCCGCGTCCGTCCAGACTCTTCGCACGCGTCGGTCCAGACTCTTCACACGCCTCCGTGTCAGTCCAGACTCTTCGCACGCGTCGGTCCAGACTCTTCGCACGCGTCGGTCCAGACTCTTCGCACGCGTCCGTCCAGACTCTTCACATGCGTCGGTCCAGACTCTTCACACGCCTCCGCGTCCGTCCAGACTCTTCGCACGCCTCCGCGTCGGTCCAGACTCTTCAAACGCCTCCGCGTCCGTCCAGACTCTTCGCACGCCTCCGCGTCCGTCCAGACTCTTCGCACGCCTCCGCGTCGGTCCAGACTCTTCACACGCCTCCGCGTCGGTCCAGACTCTTCGCACGCGTCCGTCCAGACTCTTCACACGCCTCCGCGTCGGTCCAGACTCTTCACACGCGTCGGTCCAGACTCTTCGCACGCGTCGGTCCAGACTCTTCACACGCGTCGGTCCAGGCTCTTCGCACGCCTCCGCGTCCGTCCAGACTCTTCGCACGCCTCCGTGTCAGTCCAGACTCTTCGCACGCGTCGGTCCAGACTCTTCGCACGCCTCCGCGTCCGTCCAGACTCTTCGCACGCCTCGGTCCAGACTCTTCGCACGCGTCGGTCCAGACTCTTCGCACGCCTCCGCGTCCGTCCAGACTCTTCACACGCGTCGGTCCAGACTCTTCGCACGCCTCCGTGTCAGTCCAGACTCTTCGCACGCGTCGGTCCAGACTCTTCACACGCCTCCGCGTCGGTCCAGACTCTTCGCACGCCTCCGCGTCCGTCCAGACTCTTCACACGCGTCGGTCCAGACTCTTCGCACGCGTCGGTCCCGACTCTTCGCACGCGTCGGTCCAGACTCTTCGCACGCCTCGGTCCAGACTCTTCGCACGCCTCCGTGTCAGTCCAGACTCTTCGCACGCGTCGGTCCAGACTCTTCACACGCGTCGGTCCAGACTCTTCGCACGCGTCCGTCCAGACTCTTCACATGCGTCGGTCCAGACTCTTCACACGCCTCCGCGTCCGTCCAGACTCTTCGCACGCCTCCGCGTCCGTCCAGACTCTTCACACGCGTCGGTCCAGACTCTTCGCACGCGTCGGTCCAGACTCTTCGCACGCGTCGGTCCAGACTCTTCGCACGCCTCCGCGTCCGTCCAGACTCTTCGCACGCCTCCGCGTCCGTCCAGACTCTTCGCACGCCTCCGCGTCCGTCCAGACTCTTCGCACGCCTCCGTGTCAGTCCAGACTCTTCGCACGCGTCGGTCCAGACTCTTCGCACGCCTCCGTGTCAGTCCAGACTCTTCGCACGCGTCGGTCCAGACTCTTCACACGCCTCCGCGTCCGTCCAGACTCTTCGCACGCCTCCGCGTCCGTCCAGACTCTTCGCACGCCTCCGCGTCCGTCCAGACTCTTCGCACGTGTCAGTCCAGACTCTTCACATGCGTCGGTCCAGACTCTTCACACGCCTCCGTGTCAGTCCAGACTCTTCGCACGCGTCGGTCCAGACTCTTCGCACGCCTCCGCGTCCGTCCAGACTCTTCGCACGCGTCGGTCCAGGCTCTTCACACGCCTCCGTGTCAGTCCAGACTCTTCGCACGCCTCCGCGTCGGTCCAGACTCTTCGCACGCGTCGGTCCAGACTCTTCGCACGCGTCGGTCCAGACTCTTCGCACGCCTCCGCGTCCGTCCAGACTCTTCACACGCCTCCGCGTCCGTCCAGACTCTTCACACGCCTCCGCGTCCGTCCAGACTCTTCACACACCTCCGCGTCCGTCCAGACTCTTCCCACGCCTCCGCGTCCGTCCAGACTCTTCGCACGCGTCGGTCCAGACTCTTCACATGCGTCGGTCCAGACTCTTCACACGCCTCCGCGTCCGTCCAGACTCTTCGCACGCGTCGGTCCAGACTCTTCACACGCCTCCGCGTCGGTCCAGACTCTTCGCACGCCTCCGCGTCCGTCCAGACTCTTCACACGCGTCGGTCCAGACTCTTCGCACGCGTCGGTCCAGACTCTTCGCACGCGTCGGTCCAGACTCTTCACACGCCTCCGCGTCCGTCCAGACTCTTCGCACGCCTCCGCGTCCGTCCAGACTCTTCCCACGCCTCCGCGTCCGTCCAGACTCTTCGCACGTGTCAGTCCAGACTCTTCACATGCGTCGGTCCAGACTCTTCGCACGCCTCCGTGTCAGTCCAGACTCTTCACACGCGTCGGTCCAGACTCTTCACACGCCTCCGTGTCAGTCCAGACTCTTCGCACGCGTCGGTCCAGACTCTTCGCACGCCTCCGCGTCGGTCCAGACTCTTCGCACGCCTCCGCGTCGGTCCAGACTCTTCGCACGCGTCGGTCCAGACTCTTCGCACGCCTCCGTGTCAGTCCAGACTCTTCGCACGCGTCGGTCCAGACTCTTCGCACGCGTCGGTCCAGACTCTTCGCACGCGTCGGTCCAGACTCTTCGCACGCGTCGGTCCAGACTCTTCGCACGCGTCGGTCCAGGCTCTTCGCACGCCTCCGCGTCNGTCCGTCCAGACTCTTCGCACGCGTCGGTCCAGACTCTTCGCACGCCTCCGCGTCGGTCCAGACTCTTCGCACGCGTCGGTCCAGACTCTTCGCACGCGTCGGTCCAGACTCTTCGCACGCGTCGGTCCAGACTCTTCGCACGCGTCCGTCCAGACTCTTCACATGCGTCGGTCCAGACTCTTCACACGCCTCCGCGTCCGTCCAGACTCTTCGCACGCCTCCGCGTCCGTCCAGACTCTTCACACACCTCCGCGTCGGTCCAGACTCTTCAAACGCCTCCGCGTCCGTCCAGACTCTTCACACACCTCCGCGTCCATCCAGACTCTTCGCACGCGTCGGTCCAGACTCTTCGCACGCGTCGGTCCAGACTCTTCGCACGCCTCCGCGTCCGTCCAGACTCTTCGCACGCGTCGGTCCAGACTCTTCACACGCCTCCGCGTCCGTCCAGACTCTTCGCACGCCTCCGCGTCCGTCCAGACTCTTCGCACGCCTCCGCGTCCGTCCAGACTCTTCACACGCCTCCGCGTCGGTCCAGACTCTTCGCACGCCTCCGCGTCCGTCCAGACTCTTCGCACGCGTCGGTCCAGACTCTTCACACGCCTCCGCGTCCGTCCAGACTCTTCCCACGCCTCCGCGTCGGTCCAGACTCTTCAAACGCCTCCGCGTCCGTCCAGACTCTTCACACGCCTCCGCGTCCGTCCAGACTCTTCACACGCGTCGGTCCAGACTCTTCCACGCCTCCGCGTCCGTCCAGACTCTTCGCACGCCTCCGCGTCCGTCCAGACTCTTCAAACGCCTCCGCGTCCGTCCAGACTCTTCACACGCCTCCGCGTCGGTCCAGACTCTTCGCACGCGTCGGTCCAGACTCTTCACACGCCTCCGCGTCGGTCCAGACTCTTCACACGCCTCCGCGTCCGTCCAGACTCTTCACACGCCTCCGCGTCCGTCCAGACTCTTCACACGCCTCCGCGTCCGTCCAGACTCTTCGCACGCCTCCGCGTCCGTCCAGACTCTTCACACGCCTCCGTGTCAGTCCAGACTCTTCGCACGCGTCGGTCCAGACTCTTCGCACGCGTCGGTCCAGACTCTTCGCACGCGTCGGTCCAGACTCTTCGCACGCCTCCGCGTCGGTCCAGACTCTTCAAACGCCTCCGCGTCCGTCCAGACTCTTCACACACCTCCGCGTCGGTCCAGACTCTTCAAACGCCTCCGCGTCCGTCCAGACTCTTCACACGCCTCCGCGTCCGTCCAGACTCTTCACACGCCTCCGCGTCGGTCCAGACTCTTCGCACGCGTCGGTCCAGACTCTTCACACGCCTCCGCGTCCGTCCAGACTCTTCACACGCCTCCGCGTCGGTCCAGACTCTTCACACGCCTCCGCGTCCGTCCAGACTCTTCACACGCCTCCGCGTCGGTCCAGACTCTTCGCACGCGTCGGTCCAGACTCTTCGCACGCCTCCGTGTCAGTCCAGACTCTTCACACGCGTCGGCCCAGACTCTTCGCACGCGTCGGTCCAGACTCTTCGCACGCGTCGGTCCAGACTCTTCGCACGCCTCCGCGTCCGTCCAGACTCTTCGCACGCCTCCGCGTCGGTCCAGACTCTTCAAACGCCTCCGCGTCCGTCCAGACTCTTCACACGCCTCCGTGTCAGTCCAGACTCTTCACACGCGTCGGCCCAGACTCTTCACACGCGTCGGTCCAGACTCTTCGCACGCGTCGGTCCAGACCCTTCGCACGCCTCCGCGTCCGTCCAGACTCTTCACACGCCTCCGCGTCCGTCCAGACTCTTCGCACGCCTCCGCGTCCGTCCAGACTCTTCGCACGTGTCAGTCCAGACTCTTCACATGCGTCGGTCCAGACTCTTCACACGCCTCCGTGTCAGTCCAGACTCTTCGCACGCGTCGGTCCAGACTCTTCGCACGCCTCCGTGTCAGTCCAGACTCTTCACACGCGTCGGTCCAGACTCTTCACACGCCTCCGTGTCAGTCCAGACTCTTCGCACGCCTCGGTCCAGACTCTTCACACGCCTCCGCGTCCGTCCAGACTCTTCACACACCTCCGCGTCCATCCAGACTCTTCGCACGCGTCGGTCCAGACTCTTCGCACGCGTCGGTCCAGACTCTTCGCACGCGTCCGTCCAGACTCTTCACACGCCTCCGCGTCCGTCCAGACTCTTCAAACGCCTCCGCGTCCGTCCAGACTCTTCACACGCCTCCGCGTCCGTCCAGACTCTTCGCACACCTCCGCGTCCGTCCAGACTCTTCGCACGCCTCCGCGTCCGTCCAGACTCTTCACACGCCTCCGCGTCGGTCCAGACTCTTCGCACGCGTCGGTCCAGACTCTTCACACGCCTCCGCGTCGGTCCAGACTCTTCAAACGCCTCCGCGTCCGTCCAGACTCTTCAAACGCCTCCGCGTCCGTCCAGACTCTTCAAACGCCTCCGCGTCCGTCCAGACTCTTCACACGCCTCCGCGTCCGTCCAGACTCTTCACACACCTCCGCGTCGGTCCAGACTCTTCAAACGCCTCCGCGTCCGTCCAGACTCTTCACACACCTCCGCGTCCGTCCAGACTCTTCGCACGCCTCCGCGTCCGTCCAGACTCTTCGCACGCCTCCGCGTCCGTCCAGACTCTTCGCACGCCTCCGCGTCCGTCCAGACTCTTCACAGGACTATAAACTCATTTAAGGGGATTTGTACAATTGATTGATTCAATTGATTTTGAGTCAAAATCAACTGAATTTGTTGGTTTTTATGAAGCATCTCTGAACTGTTGCTTGTAAAGGTAAGACAGTGTTTGATGTTTGGACAGTAGATCCTCAGAAGAGCTGCCGAGCACACAGAACCACCGCCTCTATCAGCTCAGCAGGAAAATAAAGTTGAGCATTTTCATTCTGACAAAGTGACAGTGGCAGCTTTAATCTATCAGCAGCAGCTTCTGAACAGAGATAATTCTCAGAGGCCATTGATCCAATAAAGATTTCTGACGCCCGTCCATGATTGTTTTGTCCCGCTCTGCCTCCACTGAGACTGTGAAGTGCTGATGAAAAGGTTTGAGGTTTCCTCTGATTGCTCATTAAGAACGCTGATTTGCTTTTTGTCGTTTCTTTTTACTTGATGATCTCTTGTTCCTCCTCTCAGACTCATTTTATCTGTCAGCCCTCTGCTCTTCCCGTCAATGACAGCTCGCGTTTCTCTGATTGCTTATTAAGAACATTCATTTGTTTTCCACAGTTCTCCCCGGACATGTTGTCCCACAGCTCAAATCTTTTATTTTGTTTCTGTGCCTTTTACACTTCTTTCTTCTCTAGACTTTCTCCCCCGTCACCTCTCTCTAAAAGCTGACCTCTTAATCCACCTGGGATGTTCTTATTGTCTTGTTCAGCTGATTGGATGACATCTACACAGCATTCAGAAAGCCCTAACAGCGGCGCTGCCTCTCCTCTAATTACATATCAATCTTCAACGAGAGAAAAATGGAAATGAGGTAATTTTGTCATGAGGAGATTCATTATCAGCTCCAGTTTTTAACACACACATTACTGAAGTTGTTTTACAGCAAATAAGTGGATGTTTCCTCAGAGGTCACCACAATGAGCCGACCACTGTAAGGAGCAAAAAGGTCAGAGGTCAAACACGCGTCACATAAACAAATCCCAAATAATGGAACAGGAGTAAATGTAAAATAAGATTGATAATAATAATTTAATTAATTATGAATTATTATAAATGCTGTTTATTATGTAAAACACAAAAAACATTCTGATGTGTCACTCATGAGTCTGAATAATTCAGCCCCACAGGATGTATTTCTGTTTTTTTAAATGGTGTGCACGGTGGGGGTCTATAGCCCGGGGCAGGGACGTATGTCAGCCAGAAGTTCAGCGGTTCAATCCCCTAGTCCTGATTGTGCTATAAGCCTCCACCAAACAGTTCAGCAGTATGACCTCTAAAGCTGTTTATAAATCAAACAGCCATGTTCCTCCACAGCACGACCAAAGGAGGTGCGAGGTACCGCGTCACACTAAGGTACGACGGACACGGTGTTTCAGATCCAGCCTGAAGCGTTTACTGAACGTGTTGCTGACACCGTTCTAACAGTCAGTGTGTGAGTGAGAATATAAAACTGCTGTTTCTATAAAGATAAATAAAGATGAGAAAGTGTGAATGAAGGGTTTAAATGAGCTGAATGTTATTCATACGAGCCTGATGTTTACGGCAGATTTTCATGTTAGTTGTGTTATAATCAGACAAGTGGGGTGGAGCTGAGGTTTCTGTGGGTGGGGTACTCACTGTTACTTACTTGAACGGCTTCTCTCCGGTGTGCGTGCGGATGTGGTTGTTGAGAGTAGTGGCGCCAGCGAACGCCCGGCCGCAGTATCCACATTTGAAGGGTCGGTCGCTGGAGTGGGTGACCACGTGGTTCCTGAGCTCCGATGGCTGGGAGAAGGACTGGGAGCAGTGGCCACACTGGTACGGCCTGAGAGGGAGGAAGAGGAGCGTTATAACACCTTCACAGATCAGACACTCAGTTCAATCAGGACGAGTTTAAAGTTGATTCTGTCAGTATATTTAAATCCATGTTTATATTTTCTCTGTGTTTTTTGGGTAAAGCGGGACAGAACAAAGTGCATCGACTTAAGTTTAAGGTTAAGGAAAGTTTTTGTGACCTGATCTCTTCTCTGAAGCATTAGTTGCCATGGTAACAGACCCAGAAAAGAACTGAACCCCCCTTTTCAAGTTAACGCCTGAAACCTGAGCCTGACGTTTCCTCACTCAAAACCTAATCCTGCTCAGCAGCCGGGGCTTCAGGTGTGTTAGAGCCCAGCTCAACAGAAACCAATCAGCACGGGCCTGAACACATGACATCATTAACACACAGACAGATGGAAGGTGTGTAAATAAAGATAGCCTCCACACACACACGGGCCAGGAGAATGCAGAACCCGCTCCGGTTACCATGGCAGCGTGACCCTCATCAACAACCTCGACCTGGATCATGACTGGATCATTTATCACAGAGGGTGAGGAGCAGCAGTGAGATAGAGACCCAACAACCAGAGATAGCTGAAAGTGTTTAGAGAATCCAGCTGAAACAAACAGCCAAACAGGAGCTGAGTGTCCTGCTTCCATCCAGCTGATCTAATCCAAACACAGATTATACAGTTCTTCTGACCAACAGATCTCCAGATTACTGAAACACAAACAGAACTTCTGAGTTTATTCATGTTTTATAAGCAGAAAGTAGAAGCGGAGCAGAATCACAGTAAATATTCAGATCAGAAGAACCTGAAGGCTAACGAAATGTTTTTATAAACAACATTTCATACAGAATCAATAACTGAGTTCACACCATCAGGTTTTGCTGGTAGTCAGTTTTTTATTTTAAAATAGAATTAAAGGAACATAATTATGAGCAAACGAGCAGGTGGAAAGATGCAGGGCATCTCAGGTAAATGTTTTAAGATTTTACACAACAGGATATCCAACAGTAAAAACAACAACTAGGAAGTGTTTGGTGGTTTTGAATATGAAACCCTGCAGATCTGTGTAAACCCCCTGATCCAGTTCCCTGTGGTCCTTTAAAGCAATCTCGTTCAACAGTTCTCCAGATGTTCCGATCAGAGATCTTCTTCAGACTTCGGCTGTTTCTTTACTCAGTTTTGGTTTTTGTTTCTTTAAATCTACAGGCATAAAAACTGGATCAGAATTCTTGGACACAGTGAGGACGGAGGAGGAGTCATGAAGAACCTTCAGTCCAGCTGGTTCAGATAAACATTAGGACTTCTGTCAGTCCCATTTAGGACCCGATCAGGAGGCTCGGATCAGATGACTTCAGGCTGTTAGCAGTGACTCCAACACCTTCACTAAGTGACCGTCCACCTGCTGTAAAGTGCTCAGTTTCCAAAATACAACTGAAATAAACCACATTATAGTTCATTATTAACTCTAATGCTTAGTTAAAAGAGTAACGTCTACAGCCAAGATTCTGCTGAGTCATTTCTAAGAACTGAACCTGATTTATTTTGTCTGTTTCAACCACTTTGAAGAATTTATGAAACTTGTGAAATGAAAAAGTAGCAAATTGATTCTCTTTAACACCATAATAATAACAATAAGGTGACTTCCTGTCTTTAATATGTTTAAAACATCAGATTCTGGGTCCTCTCACACTATCATGAGCTGTCAGTCATTACTTCATGACTACAGGTGAAGTAAAAACAAAATCTATTATATCATCCTAAAAAAAACAACCAGGTGTCTCGATCTTTATCTCTACACGTCATCATCTTTATAAATTATGATCCAGCCTGTATTTCCTTCTTAAATAAACACATTTGTGATGTCACTATTTATTTGTTTAGTAATTTCTGAGCAACTGGGATTAATTCAGCAGCACTGTTTCAAAATAAAGTGATTCTATGAAACCAATAAGAGAAAACTGACAGAAACTTACAAATAGAAAAACACCAGAGAACTAGAATAAAACAAATAGACCAACATCTTCACCACTCTAATAAATCAAACACCTTCAGTAGCCTGAGAGGATGAACACACACACACACGCACATGCACACTGACACAAACAGTGAAGTAATAAGAGTAAAATAGTGTAATATAAAATCGAAAAATTCTCACTTGCAGTTTTCCACATAAAAGGCGTCTCGCCGTGGGGGTCGGTTCATTTATCAGCCGGCTGGTCTATAAGTTCACGCCTCAGTGGGCCGCACCACTATTTATTAGGTGGGTTTTCTATGAAGCGCTGCATTGATTGTGAATAGTTTAAGTTGATGAATGTGTGGATATTATTTATTAAGGCAGCAGGCCGGGAGATTAATGCCTGGTTATTGTTTATTACAGTGGAAAGAGGAGGAGGTGAAGCGCAAAAACCTCCAGCACATACACACATCCAGGGATGTGCACATGCAACCAAAATATCTGCACACACAAGCAGATGCAAATATGTTCTCAGATGCATGAATTACCACACACGTAGAGCTGATGTCTGACCTGGATTCTAACCTTCAGCTCGCAGCTCCACTGGAAAACCAACAGATTCATTCCAAACCTTCACACACGCCGTCAGAGCAGGAGAAACATTCTCACTACATGTGGTTCACTTATAATGACACAGATAATGTGAGATCCCATCCAGTCACATGACAGGAACTTTAAGAACCAGAACAGAACTGAATCAGACAGAAATAATCTGTTGTTACAGAAATATTTTAAATCACAATTAAATTGGAAATTACAAAATGTTCATTTCATAAAAACAACATTACTTTCTGCTCCAACTTTGTGTCAAACACTGAAACAAAACGTTCTGATAAATAACTCTTAATAATGGAGGCTTCTTATGAACTGAGCTCCTGGTGCCGTTCCTTTGCAGTCGGACCCGCTGCGTCTGAGTGCTGGTTCTGTTCTGTTAACCGAGTTGTGTTTAAGCCTCTCAGAGGTCGTTAACATCGTGTAGTTAATCAGTCTGGCTGTGTCACGGTCTATTAACAGCCCACACAGTCAGACATGTTCACAGCCAACACCACGACATGCTAACAAAAACACATCAAACCACTTCAGTCAGTCCCGCAGAGGAACCAGCAGAACTCTACTTGGACCAACGATCAGAGCAGAACCGGCTGCCTCGCTGTTTACACTCAGCTTTTCCTGCGTGTGCGTGAGAAATCGGTTACATTTTTAATGTGTGTGTGTGAAATGCAGCTATGGACAATAAACTTTGTGACAGCTTTCAACACAACGTGAGGTAACAACAACAGAATCAGTGTCAACGTGTGGCTGAGTCCACACCTCCAACACATGAGCTGATGAAAGAGCCAAATACCAACCAGCTCTGTGCTGGTAATCTACATGAGAACTAAATCTTCTGGCTCAGATGCATGTTCTCATGTCATCAAAGAGAGGTCAGAGGTCAACAGAGTGACCAGGAGAGCTGAGAAAGAGCTGCTCAGACTCAAATATCAAAGCTTCTCTATGTAAATACATCATTAATTCAACTGGTACCGCGGCGGCTTCAAACAATCACAACAGCTTCTACACTGCAAAGCTGAAACACATGTACATGTAGTTAACGTGTTGTATGAAAATTAAGCTTCAACAGAAGGAGTTTAGAGATTAATGTTTAACAGAAGAGTAAAACTTTCTCTGAGATCTGCAGCCGCATCCTGCTGAACGTCCTTCTGCATGTAACACATTCAGTTTACAACCAAAAAGAGTTTAAAAAATATCAAGTCAGTATTAAGGCATGGAATGGACATGTCAGCTGTACGTCACACGTGTGAAGCCAAAAATGGGCGTGCCATTTAAATTTGTCTGTGGCTGAAACACAAAAACAAATAAAACCGTAAAACTTTCTATCTGATGAGTCCTGACGTGTTTCTCTGGGGCTCTACGTAAAGATGTTTCTGTTTTCATTAGTGAAAACTGACATTAAATATCAGATCAGTAACAAAACTCTGGAACTTTTTCAACACATACGATTTCATGAGATTTAAAACCCTGATCTTTACAGGTGACGTCTTTGTTTTCTGAGCTTCAACTCTGATTCTGTATTCTCAGACTGTGTGTGTGTCGGTGTGTGTGCGTATGTGCGTGTGCAGCGATGTAGAATGAAGGGTGTGGATTGACCCGTATGGACCCGGTCTAATCCATATGGAGTTCTATCAGTGCTGCGAGGACGTCTTCTGTGTCCGACTCGTATGCAGACATTATCCCCTCGAGACCAACAGCTATAAATCACTCCTCCCACCTCATCAATACACAATCAATGACACACAAATATACTGTACGTGCGTGAGCAGACACACACACTAATCCCTGCAGGAGCTCCTGAGAAACACACACAACTCTTCTGTATCTTCAGCTCCTTGTTGTTTCTACTAACATTCATCTCTTTTTCTCTCGTTCAGAATTTATTGATGAATCTATTAAAGCTGAAGGTTCAGATAACGTCCTCTCATCAAGCAGCTGAACTCATCCACCAAACCCTGAAACAAAAAGCCTCATCAGGGAACGTGTGGAAGGCTGGGCATCATGGGTAATGTAGTCTGAAAGGATCGTGGGGGGGGTTCATGTTTTTGTTAGTTGGAATAAGCAGAGATGTTCAAACTGAAGAACAACACATGAAGTAACCGTTGATAAAAACTTTCAGAATGGAAATAAACAGTGAAGAACATCAAGAACACACAGACTAAAACCGTTTAAACTCCACTCACATGCAGATGCACAAACTAGGTTTTATTAAAACACCAAACATGACAGATAAAAATAAGAGTTCTCAGTAACAGATCATTCTCCTGCAGCGGCGACACACATCTGTGTTAGTGATAAATATAAATGTAATAAATCTCTTCAGCTGTTTAACACAACAAACCATCTTCTGTTTGTTTCACACACAAACACTGAGATGTGATCGAGAATAAAAGGAAGCTGCACATTAATGTCAATCAATCATTTATAATTTGATTCAGGAAAATATTTATGCTCAACATTAAACAAGCAGAAACGCAGAGAGCAATAACTCATTTTAACCTCTGGTTACCTGCGTGATCTTCATGTTCTCCAAATCTCAGTCAGTTTCTGACCAACACTCATTTTACATTAAATTAAAAACACATACTGCCCTAAATATAAAACCTGATAAAATAACCCACCAACAGACAGACCAGAAGCCAAGGATGATGAGAAGGTCTCTTAGGTTCTTCAGTTCTCTGATATGGATTTCTGTTGTGTTTCTGACAGCTGATATTTTTGGGAGAATGTGAAATGTACTTTTTTTGTATGAGTGGAAAAAGTGAAAGTAGAATTAGAGAAAAGTCTTTGTTAGATGTTGAAACAGGGTGACAGGAACAGGTTTAATCTCTGTATACAGTCGACTCTGTGATGACACACACGTTCAATCAGCTGTAAACTCTGTCTTCTGAAACACAAGTCTGATTATATTCACACACAAACACGAGCTTATTCATAAACAACATCCGCTGCCAGAATGAGACCTGAGATCTGAACACTGCGGATCAAAGATGTTTGTAAAAATAACCCATTTTCCCTAAAAGCACTAATGACTGTTTTAAACAGCGACGCAGTAAACACATCAATCATAAGAACTGTGGTTATTAATTTAACTCACTGCTGTGGTTTCTGCTGCATTTCTGCTGTAACACGTAAAGGCTGCGAGTTTTGTTTCTGATTCATCACTCGTCACCATCACAGAACTGAAACGGTATCCTGCATCCCAACACCAGTTAAAACCCAATCAAAAGCACTTCCCAGCCTCACTGACATAAACAAACACTCCTCTGGTGATGGATTCTGCTGAAATGACACTGAGCGAAATGATGAAGAAGAAAAAGTTCAGAAAATGAAAGTCAGCAGAAATCAAATCAGAAAGAGACGGAGAACATGCTGTTTGTAAAAACTGATGTAAAGACCCATCGTTCTTTAACGTCGAGCAAACATTAATAAACATATATCATGGCATTCTAATAAAGAACACCATAAATGTTCTCAATATCCTAAACAAGGAGAAAAACCATGAGAACATCTTTAAGTTCCAACAGTTAAAAGAACATCTTCAACCTTCTAAACTACAGCTGTAAACCAAATGTCTCTGTTAAATCTGCAGCGTTGTGGTTCTGGGATCAACTCAGGATTACATTTAGTCTTAACCTAATCATGTGACCTTCCACCTAATAAAATACCTGTTGCATTTATTTCTTTAGTTTACTGTAGCAAAGAACACAGCTGTTCTCGACAGCTCATGTTCAGAGTTTACACACATTTATTACTGTGATGTACAGAAACCTTTCTATAGTGATGTAGTTACACCAGATCCGGTTCTGAGTTCCACAGCGGAGTCGCTGAAGAACCGGTTCTGAGTGTGTATGAACCAACGATCTTTGGAACTGTGACCCACTTCTCTTCACTCAATAAATCTCTTTCTTTCTCTTTGCAGGTGAGACTCATGTTGTAGATTCATGTGTTGTTTTATTGTGTTCACATGTTGATGTTAAAGAAAAACTGACATCGGAGTCCGTGTCTGGGTCAAAGTGGAAGCAGCAGTAACAAACTGTTTGGGTTAAACTGGGTCTTTTCCTAAAGTTTAATCCTGATTCGGGGTCAGAAAGCTGTTGGACTGTTTGAAAGTGAGGAACATTGCAGCCTTGAAGATGCAGGACTCTGTTCTGTTTGGCTTGTTCAGCTGAATTTTATCTGCTCCTCTGTCCCATAAAACCTTCCTATTGACAGGCAGCTCCACATCGACCCTTCCTCCCCCCTCCATATCCAGCCCACATTTTTCTTCCCTATGAGTATTAGTTTATTGAATAAGTGGCATCTGTTTTCCTGGCCCCGTCACCGTAAGGCGAGGTATTTCTCACTGACGTGCAGTGGTGATTTATACGCTGCTCTGACTCTCCCCACAAAAAATAAAGCTAAGCAAAAAATTTCCAATACATCCCCCCCCCCCGCCCCCTTGTGTTCCTCCTCTTCCTCCATCCACGCTGGACATAATTAACTTGGCAGATGTTATACAAACTCTAAGACTTTCACATTCTCCTCACTCTGGTCCACAGACTGTCACTCGCTGTCACACAACCGGTGAGATGAAGCAACAACCAGAGTCATAAATTACACCAAATCATCCAACTTCTTCTGAAAGGTGCAGCAGTTTGTCATGATCCTGATGTTTCTCCTGATAAAACTACACCAGGATTTAAACTGATCTATCACAAACTTAACAGTTTTTACTTTGCATCAAAAAGAACCAGGAGACACATTTCTTCATCAAGATTCTAGTCAAAATATTGATTTATTCTAAATCTTCATGTGAAACAGTCCTGATTTAAAATGTTTTTCCTTTCTTCGATTATCTTTCAATTCATTGAAAGAGCAAATCGTTCTAAAGTAAAGGTTGTCTTTGGGAGGAACGAGGATGGACAGGATCAGGAATGAGTCCATCAGAGGGACGACATGTTTTGGAGATAAAGTCAGAGAGACTGAGATGGTTTGGACATGTCCAGAGAAGGGACAGTGGGTTTATTGGTTAAAGGATGCTGAGGTGGGAAGTTATACGTTTGTATATTTGCTAAGAGGTGAAGTTAAAGATACTAAATAAACAAATAGAAGTTGACAATGTGGAAATCGAATTGTTTAAACAAAAAGTTCGATGTCATGGGATGGAAATGTTTAACTAGCAGGAGCAAAATGAATCAAGTCCCTTTGGTTCTTTTAGATATGAAGACTGAATGTTTGTTCATTTCATTCAGTGTGAGACTCTTTTGGCAGTGAACTAGAAGAACCTCTGGCATGTTCTTACCTGTCAGGATTCTGTGGACAGACGTGCATCTGCAGCAGGATCCTCTGGGTGAAGGTCTTGAAGCACTGGCCACATTTCCACAGATGCCAGTCGCTGAACTCACTGCTCAGCTGGCTGGTTGAAGTTGGACTTGCCAGAACTCGCTGGTTCTTAGACCCCAACTGGCCAAAACTGGAGTCTGACTGAATCCCAACCCCAACCCCAACCCCAACCCCAACCTTGTCCAGCAGCGAGAAAGTCCGAGGACAAGGTGAATGAGGAAAGACCATGGATCGCAACAGGGTGGCTGGGGGGGTGGATGATGAAGATGAAGAGGAGGAAGGTTTTCCATTCTTACTGAAGCACTGCAGGGACTCTTGTCTGGTCATGGCCTCCACCACCGTGGCTGGGACATTTACTGGTTAAAAAACAAGAACAAAGTTTGGAATTTATTATAATAAAACAGCAGCTCAACACTGGTCTGATGACGAGGACCGAGGAGTCCATATGCCGTCACAAAGACCCACAAACAGAAGAAACCAACAAATTCTCTTTAGTCTGGAGATGAAAAACTCTTGTTGTTAGTTCATATAAATAAGTTTAAAACACTGAATTTAAACTGACCTGATCTCACTTTCACTGCTTAGAGTAATTGTGCATTTATCTTTTGTGCTTTTTTTCAAGGTTTCCTGAACTTGATGGAACGGTTCTTTCAGGTTCTGTTCTGAGAGGTGATTTGTATTCTGACATCTGAACAGAAATATTGGCATAATGAAGATATTAGGTCCAAACTGTATCTGGTGATGAGTTTACATTTTATATGTTTGAATGTTATATAAAAGTGCGTAAATTAGATTTGAGGTAAACCAGCTGATGCCAGTTGTCCTCAC
The DNA here is from genome assembly GCA_006937955.1 of Pachypanchax playfairii. Lineage (NCBI taxonomy): Eukaryota > Metazoa > Chordata > Actinopteri > Cyprinodontiformes > Aplocheilidae > Pachypanchax > Pachypanchax playfairii. Next base: position 162,034 of record SSNP01000030.1, on the reverse strand, counting down.
TCGACCCAAACATCAGCTGTGTTGTGTTCTGTGGTCTTACCGACTGACAGATCTGGACTGTATAACCCTTCACCATGTTTGAACTGAGATTAAGAGGTCTGGTTTTACTTTAAATGATCACGGACGGTTTTACTTTTCATTCTGTAAAACTGGTTTGTTTGTAAAAACTGTGATGTGGACTGGCTGGAAGTCAAACTGTTGTTCTGTGACACCAGAGGGAGAATTTTGTTTCCCATCATGAACAAACAGGAACGTTAGCTCCATGATGACAATAATGAATCCCAAACCTTCACTGACTTATTTTCCTTCCCTACAGTTAACCAGAGATCAGCTCTGACAGATCAGAATGCTCGTTGTGGCTTTTCTGGAAAGCCAAGACAAATTATTTATTTTGTGATTTAATGAGGAAAGCTTGGGGTCAGTAACGTGGGCCCACGCAGGTTTTACCTCTTGAAGATAATTTTCTTTGTGAATCATCAGAAGTTTGCCACAAACTAACAATTTGTTTTTCGTTTGTATATATTTATTGATGTTCAGCGTTTTTAATCACATAAAAAAATCTCTCTGTCATTTTCAGGAACTCTCAGATTTCTATCTTAAAACAGGTTTTATATTCTTTCCTGATATGTTGACTCAGACATCTTACTGATTTATCTCGTGTGTTCGGCCTCTTGTTCTAACAGGTTTTCTTTTTTTATATGGAGGTAATAAAACTCAGTGATCTCTGCTGGGTGAAGATCAGGTGATTCACAGATCTTTGATACAGTAAGTGATGATCATGTGTTTTATGGAGGAGAAAGATATTTAAAAAGTCGGTCTGATAAACAGTAAAATCATGGTTTTCTAATAGAACAATGTTCCTGTGAAAACATTCCGTCTCTACTGTCGGACCAACATGCAGAAGCAGATTATGAAACACGTCAAACAGAACTTAAACAGTCCTGCAACATGTTTCACCAGTTAGAAGGTGTAACAATCAAAAGAATCATGACTGCTGGACCTGCACATTTAACTGTGAGCATGAACTCACCTGTCTTTCTGCTCATTCAGGGTCAAAAATATATATGTTTGACACATTTTGCTAAATGACATGCGTCTTTATCCAAATTGTTCAAACAAGTGATATGAACTGTCCTCCTGTCCATCAGCAGTTTGTATCCATCTGAATCAAAGCTTATGATAGAAACATCCCAGCTGACGTCTCATACCTGGATAACAGTATAAAACTAGAGACAGCTGGTTTTACACCGAGGAGAACGTGGTGTAGAGTCCAGGTACAGCATCACCACAGAACTGGTTCTACAGTAAAACACTTTAAAGGCAGTGTTTAAAAACCATCTCTGAAAAACTACTTTCAGAAAAACTCAGACAACAGCAACAGTCACAAGACCAGAAATAACACCAAGAAAACAGAACCACCAGAATCTGGACCTGAACCTGGAGTAACATTTATGAGTAGATCTGAAAGTCCAGAGAACCAAACGCTAAGATGCTTCAACAAAAAGCTGAGAGAAGAGTGACTTTATCAAATGACCAAACTCTGACTGCTTTTTGTGAAATTTTGTGTGTAAAACAATGATAAAACAATAAAATCATGTCTGATGATGAAGAATGAACCGTCTTGTAGATGAACCTCCTCTAACATGGTGTCTGAGCTGAATCTCCTCACTCAGGTCATCATAATCATCTTCCATCCTTCATCAGCTCACCTCTGCCATCAGGCCACCAGGCTTCATTGATCCTCTAATAACCTTATGAGGAGATAATTACACCATTTGTAAGTTGCCCAACGGCACTATTGACGGCCGCGTTATGCGCCGCTCACCCACACTTAATTCATTTTCCTGCAAACATTGCATATACAAAAAATGTGAGTCGATATGTTTTGGGTTGTGTATGAAATGCATCATCAGAATGAGAGAATTATGTAGATGGAGGCTGTAACACTGCAGAGTCGGTGTTTTCTTTCTTCCTGGACGTGTGTTCTCCTTCAGATGGGTGTGACATGAATACAAACTGAGCAGATTCTTCTCTTCATGATGAGTTCAAAGTTCTAAAAGCAACTTTTCATGCTGATGCTTTAGGGAATGTGGGTGTAGAATCACCTCCTGCCTCTCTATCAAGCTGTCCCTCAGGTTCAGCCTCATGCTAACACGTCTCTTCTGTATATAACAGAACCATGAGGTTCCTTCAGTCTCTTCTATTTAAACATCACGTTCTTCTGTTCTTTTCAACAGTATGTTTATTACATTCATCAACGTGAAGAATAAAATCTGAAAACTACAAAGAACAATTCATTGATCAAAACATTTTTCTGCTGTATAAAAGGAGACTAAATAAATATATTGTGTCCTAAAACTCAGCGTAAAAATGATGAAACCACCTACATACAACATATAAAAAGTGTTGGAACGCAGTGACTCTGTCCAGTCCAGGTTTCATCATACTTGTCATGTAAAATTATTTTTAACAGTTCCAGTCAAGCCAAGAGGAACACTGATATTTATTAGTAGGTTTACACAAACACTCCCACCAGAACAAACATGAAACTTGAAGGAAACCTGGAGCTGATTATCACTTTAGTCCAAACAGCCTCTTAATATTTCTGCAACTATAAATTTATTCCATGAAGAAAACCTCAGGCTTCCTGAAGCTCCAGACTCACTAGTTTCTACAGATGATGCTGTTTATCTTCTCAACCAGCTGGTAAACAAACTTTTTAAAGTGAAACCTCACTAAATAAACTTGTATTAGGCAGTTTGGACAGGAAGCGGCGGACACTGTACTCGCTAGTGGGGTGGAGCCAAGAGCAGGAGAGAACAGCAGGGTGAACTAAGGATGCTGTCTCAGGTGCTAAGTGCTACAACACTGACCACTAAAGCAGGTTTTTTCACAGGTGAACGCAGGAAGTATTTGTCAGGTGTTCAGATTAAAGACTTGACAATACACAGATATTGGTTCGTGTATGTGGGTTCTCTTTGGACCTGAACAGTGACCCCGTATGACCCCTGCACCAGGTGTACATCAGGTGTTGTATTAAAATGTTCTGTCCACTGTCTTATGAAGGAGGGATTTTATATGGAAACTTGTGGGGAATTTTTCTGGTGGACTGAAACATCCAGTTTCACTAATTCATTTTTTCGTCTTCCTGTCTTTAGCCATGAAGTTCAGACTGTGTTACTGAAGCTTTCCTGGTAATCAATGATCATAACATTCCCAGTGATTATGAAGTCGCATATAATCAATGAAGACAATTATAACAATAGTAATAACAATATGTCACATGATGAAGAGGTGAGGTTACATTGGAGGAGTGTAAGATCAATTCTGTGCCACTTCTTTCTCTTATAAATTAGCTTGAAGTTCTTTGATTTTAACTGTCTTGAAAAAATATTGTTTGTCCTACATTCCTTTTGTCTTCTCATCTCTTTAATTCAGTTTTTTATTTCTTTTGTGAACATCACAGGAAGGAAGAGAAAAGGTTGTGGGTAAAAAGATGAAAAGAAAGCAGAAGAAGTTTGAGGTGGAATGAAGAAGTAAATAAATATAGTGAAGGCTGAATGTTTTGGGTTTTTTTCTGTCTGTTCACATGTTGTTGTTGTTAGCCGTCTGCTCTGCTGTGGAGTGTCAAACCATCAGCCTCTGATTGGATGGAACGTACATGAGTAAACAACTACAGGGTGTGGAGCTTTGATAATGTGTTTTTTTCTTTCCAGTGTCGACTCTCTTCAAGTTTATTATGTGTATGAGGCTCCAACTATGAAGCAAATGTTGGAAAAAACAAGGTGAATGTTAAATTTCAGGTATGAAAGAAACAATTAAAACTAAAGGATTTTGTATTAATAACTGGACTTATTCTCATTGTTTATGTTCGACTAAGTGAATATTGACACTTTTTCCGTGACATGATAAACTCAGAACATTAAGGCTTTATACGACTTTAAGTACATCTAATGTACAGTTTATAAACACTAAGTTTATATCAGTTTATAACATGAAGGTTTGGCCTCGTAAACAATCCTTTTTATGGTTTATTTACTGAAAAACTGATTTCTCTGATTCATTGATTGATGCAGCTTTAAACTCTGTTGTTACCATATTTTACCCTCCTGCCCCAAAACATGAAAAGTACCAGCTAAGTGTTTAATCTGCAAATGATGTGCAAATGATACTCAGACAATAAAGCTGGATTCTGATTCTTCTAACAGCAATAGCTTTAAGCCTAGTTAGCAAACTAGCTATCAGTTTTACTGGCAGTCGTAATAAAAATTTCAAGCTAGCACAGAGCACCAAAGAATCCAATGTACTGCTGTGTGTCGCCATGTTGGAAAACTGTTGTGACTGTTTTTACATAATAGAGCAGATGTAGGTCCTTATAACAACAGTAAAAAAACATGTGTGTGTCTGATTATGTTTGCAGAAGCTGCCACAGTCCTGTCATGATGAACATTGTCATGTAAAAGAGTCGTTTTGTCTGTAATAAAAACCAGCTCGTGGCCAAAAGGTCTCTAATTTGCAATCAGCACGATCTCATTTCAACACAACTCTGTAAAAGACAAGCCACTAATTCAATTCATTTCAATCCAGATTCCACAGATTAAACCCTTCTTCTGGTTTTCTTTTTCCATTTGAGTTTTTCTTTCTAAATAATTAAGAAAGAAAAAAAATGTCAAAGTTTGTTTTTGCCCCGCAGGGAGTTCCTCGGTAAGAGGTTCAGAAAAATATGTTTGAATGAAAAGAATATAAACAGGCTGACTGAGCAGAAAACTGGAGGAGAGGTAAACAAAGACCAGTCTGCAAGAGAGGACAACAAAAGATGAACAGAAGTGATACGAGAGGAGACAAAACCAGAGCAAAGAAAAGAAACAGGATTAGAGACAAGAAGATATCACAAACAATGAAAAAAATGAAACAGTCAAAACAAAGAAGTTGTAGTTTTACACAAACTGGATGAACAAAAGCAAAAATAGGTTTTTACATGATATTTGAGTCTAAATGTCAGCAGTTTTTAACCACAGAAATGTCACAGAGGAGATAAATGTATAAAACAAATTTATAGATGAATGTTGTTCTGTTAATCAGTGCTCATGGTGTGTTTCAGTCAGAAACTGACTTCAAGTGGTTGAAAGTGGTTTGATCTGTTCCACGCTGCACGATCAGGTTTAAAACTGAGACTGGTTTCAAAACATATTACTGCACAGAAACATAAAAATAAAAAATAAACACCAAACAAAAAGAAGCCTGTGTTTACTTACAGTTTTCATCCTGCGCGATGCACTGCAGCGGGATGCCGAAGAAGGAAGTGTAGGAGTCATTGTACCAAACCAGAAGCTCAGTTCCTCTGGGGATGTCCATACACGCTCTGTAGAAGATACAGGACCTGCAACACAAACACAACAAACATGAGAAAAAACCTAAACGAGCCATCTGTTAATCCCACAGTCAGATGAAAACAAATGACTAACCCTTCTGGACTGGATTTAAAAACACTCTCACATCTGATGATGGCTTTATTTCACATCTGACCAAACCCAAATGATTTATGGGAAATATCTGGTGTCCCTCACTTTCCACAGTCCAGAGGGTTGATGGTTTCTAGGTCACATCAGTGCTAAAATAACACCTCGTCCACCCAAAAACATCGTTCTAACAACATGAGCAACTCCACATTCTAAACCACACTTTCATTTCCAGCCCAGATATTTTAAGACACTTTCCCACATGCTTCTCTCTCTCCGTAATGTCAGAGTACCAGACACAGCAGATCGTAACTGAGAGGTCACAGGTTCAAGTCCTTCATGTCTGCCTCATTTCCCTCAATTTGCTACAAGGCTAATCAGTCTTCTCTAAAAACTAAGGAAAACCAATTATAGGAAATCAAATGTAATCAATTTCATAACTACTTTGTGACATTAAAAGTTTAAGTTTTACATGTTGAATCAATTAGGTTTGATTTATAGCTGATTAATACCTCCTGATCCAACCAAAAGAACCATTTAGGACTTTTCAAATGTTCCACAGCCTTTAAAAACCTTAAGAGATCAACATTAAATTAAATCTGCCAAGAAGACAATTGTGTCTCTCACTAAAGTTCATGAAGCTCATTAATTGATTTCAAGTTGAGTGGGTTCATTTCAAAAGGAGATGGTAAATTGTAACTCCATCCCTGTCATGATCTGTTCAGTCTCATGTCTTATTCCTAAATGACCAGCAAAAAAATCAAAACAAATGTTAAAATAAATAAATATTAACACAGGGTGAGACCAAGAATCTGTTTTACTTAATATGGTGATAAAGTTCAATTGAGAAAACCCAGAAAACCCCCAGATAAGTTCCATCACTCCACCACAGTGAAGAAATCAAAACCAAAACTGCATTTTTTGGGTTGTTGTATTGTTATGGTTGTCAGCCATAGACAACAAACGGTTTTACAGACGAACATTCCGGCTCATGGCATTCATGGAAATTCCAACTAAATTATTCAGACTCTTCCCTTTAAAGGCTTCATATGTGTCCGGCTATGGTTAGACAAACAGCCAGAACCATTTCTCTTTCTTTACTACTAAGGTGAATAGTTTGGGGATCTGACAGGGGAATGTGATGATACCATATAAACATTCTAATTCCAGGAAACAAAGATCAGCTTGTAAACTGAGAACTGCAGAGTAAATGTAGAGAAGAAAAAAGTAACTGAACATCAACTCTTCCCTTTAATCAATTTATTATTGTCAAATAATCAATCAATCAATTTAAGTGTTTTAGACGTCAGTCTGTGTGTCTAAAGGAAGTATGGTGTCTCAGTTAATTTTGTTTGTTGGTTACTTTGGTTATAAAACATCCAAATGAAATTATAATGTGTATCATGTACTTTTAACTCCTGGATGTAACTAACTGAATGATGTGTGAGTTGTCACTAAAGTTGTGACGTATCATTAAAGGAGGAAGAGCTGATTCAAGACAGATAAAGATCTTCTTGTTGAGAATGTCTGTGATTATTTTTCAAACATTTTTCTCCATGAAGGGAGCAGTGAGCTGCTGCTGGACTCATGTGAAAACACAACCAGGAGGCCATAAATCAAACATACCCAATGACCTCCCAGGAGAACTTGAGCATGTAGCCGAGTTTATGTATTTAAAACAAACATATACGTTTAATATAAAGACACGACCACATTCAGACTGGACCTTGTTATCAGATGATCCACAAGATCAGAAAAAAAAAAAGTGTTCTGTTTGAACTAAATAATAATGACTGCGTGCACATTAAACGTCATTAAACGTGTCACTTAAACTTGTCCAATCAGGTCACATGATCAGTTTGTTCATCTTGTATGCTGCACAGGTTTTACCAGTTTCTTGAACATTTTGAGTTCTCTCTCTGATCTTACCTGGTTAGAGTAAGTACAAATGCTACATTTTCAACTCTATTCTTCATTCCTGTTTGACTAAAATCAATGAGAAAGTTTAATTGCTGTCACACTGAAACATTTACCATTTTGGATCAACACCCAGTTCTTCAATCTGTGATATTTTATTTTTGTCATGGACAAACTTGAAACATCTATTTTTAAACTGGAATGCTGGAAACAATGACAGCCTTCTACTCTGGTGAGTAAAAAAACTTTTATTCCCTTTATATTTCATTCAAAATAAGAACAGCTTTAAATAAACAAAGCTCAAGTATTATGGACAATTTTAGCAATCTATGTCTTTTTTTATTAGATTTTTGTTCAATTTGGTATTTTATTTAAGTTTTGTTTCATTGGATATGTTTGATTTATGGCCTCCTGGTTGTGTTTTCACATGAGTCCAGCAGCAGCTCACTGCTCCCTTCATGGAGAAAAATGTTTAAAAAATAATCACAGACATTCTCAACAAGAAGATCTTTATCTGTCTAGAATCAGCTCTTCCTCCTTTAATGATACGTCACAACTTTAGTGACAACTTATACATCCTTTGGTTAGTTACATCCAGTAGTTAAAAGATGCCATAGAGGACATTTACAGGAAGTGGCATCTGAAAAGGGCTAGGAAAATCACCAGAGATCCCAGTCACCTAGCACACAGTCCCCATCCTGCCCTCTGGGAGGCACTACAGGAGCCTCCAGACTAAAACCATATAACCAAATAAAGAGTGTGTTTTGTGACATGATGACAGCGGTTGGTGCCTTAAATTATACATTAAAAACATTAAATGAACCTTGTCGTTGTCATCTCAAATGCCGCATTACACCCTCAGACCCTTGTTCCCTGAGTCTTCCTGTCGAGGAGGAGGAGATTAATTTTATGTATTCGTCTTAGTACTGAAAAATGTTTTTAGGAGAGCTACAGCTCACTACAAGCTGCAATATAGATATTGTTGCTGTTCTGAATGTTTATAATAACATGAATCTATAATTAATGTTTGGTGTGAGGTGAAATAACGTATGTGAGAGGAGTAACATGCAGTCTGACTGCAGTTCACCACTTCACCAACTGCATCGTTGATTCCCCTCGTCTCCAAAACGTCCGTGCGCACGGGTCAGAGTTGGCGTACAGGTGCGCACGTTTTCAAGTCAAGTTTGTTTTTATAAATCCCAACTTTTGCTTTAAAAGTGGCGTACGCTACTTTCAGGCCCCATTTTGTGTGTACGCAACGTTTATAAATGAGACCCCTGAACTCTGCCTCCTGACATCTAAACCACATTAAACTCATAGACTGAACACATACACACAACCATCCACAACTGAACATACACATACCTAAAGGATTATTAGGAACACCATACTAATACAGGGTTTGACCCCCTTTCACCTTCAGAACTGCTTTAATTCTACGTGGCATTGATTCAACAAGGTGCTGAAAGCATTCTTTAGAAATGTTGGTCCATATTGATAGGATAGCATCTTGCAGTTGATGGAGATTTATGGGATGCACATCCAGGGCACGAAGCTCCTGTTCCACCACATCCCAAAGATGCTCTATTGGATTGAGATCTGGTGACTGTGGGGGCCATTGTAGTACAGTCAACTCATTGTCATGTTCAAGAAACTAATTTGAAATGATTTGAGCTTTATGACATGGCGCATTATCCTGCTGGAGGTAACCATCAGAGGATGGGTACATGGTGGTCATGAAGGGATGGACATGGTCAGAAACAATGATCAGGTAGACCGTGGCATTTAAACGATGCTCAGTTCGCACTAAGGGGCCTAAAGTGTACCAAGAAAACATCCCCCACACCATGACACCACCACCACCAGCCTGCACAGTGGTAACAAGACATGATGGATCCATGTTCTCATTCTGTTTACACCAAATTCTGACTCTATCATTTGAATGTCTCAACAGAAATCAAGACTCATCAGACCAGGAAACATTTTTACAGTCTTCAACTGTCCAATTTTGGTGAGCTTGTGTAAATTGTATCCTCTTTTTCCTATTTGTAGTGGAGATGAGTGGTACCCGGTGGGGTCTTCTGCTGTTGTAGCCCATCCGCCACAAGGTTGTGAGTGTTGTGGCTTCACAAATGCTTTGCTGCATTCCTCGGTTGTAATGAGGTTATTTCAGTCAAAGTTGTTCTTCTATCAGCTTGAATCAGTCGGCCCATTCTCCTCTGACCTCTAGCATCAACAAGGCATTTTCACCCACAGGACTGCTGCATACTGGATGTTTTTCCTTTTTCACACCATTATATGTAAACACTAGAAATGGTTGTGGGTGAAAATCCCAGTAACTGAGCAGATTGTAATAACCTCAGTAATTCGTGTCGCAGCAGGAAGTGGTGTTCTGGTGATTTATGCTGCCCTGATGAAAAATGCCTCAATAGTACAAATTAACAACTTATTTCATAATGAAATGTTATTAGAAGTTTATACAGTATTCTTGTTTATGGTGAGTGTTTCCTGTTAATTATTTAAACATATTTTTATGATCCTTCCCTGATATTTTCTATATAAAAGCCTTCTGGGTCCTTATCAGCCATTGTTGGGTCCTTCTCCTCTGGGTGTGTCCAAACATTTGCCTGTTGCTTTGACAATGTAAAGAAAGTAAAAATAACATCATATTTAGTGTTTCTGTCCTGGGAGAATTTGATAGGTAAAATGTATTTATGGAGAAATATAGAAACAAAAATAAACAATAAATCTGTTTATTGAAGTTAAGACTGTAAAATGGCACATGTGCAGAAGGAATCGGTAGGACATCTCAACAGGTAAGATATTTCAACAGAACACTGGTTCGAGCAACAGCTGTCTGAGACACGGTTGTGAAAAAGTTTAGTACTCCTTCAAATTTTACAATGCCACAGACATAAAGAGGTTTTCAATAAACAACTTTACATAAAGTGTAACATAAATAAATCCTTGATATTTATAAAATAATTTATAAAAAGGGCAACTGGAATCCAAAAGGCTTCTTTAGTTCTGAACCTGGTTCAGGAGTTCCAGGTTTATAAATTGCTGTGACCACAGTATGAATTAGCTTGTTAGAGTCACATGAGTTGTTGACACACTTGTCTTATAAGTGTTTCAACTAACATCAAACTTTTTATAATTTGATCATATCTCTAACCACATGCTCTGTTCAGTTCTAATATCATTAATTTCTTTCAGGTAAAGACAACACCGTCTGTTTTGGGATTTGGGGGATTTCTTTCATAGAAGATGGCATCATCAGCATTTGGTAAGAGCTACATTTAAATCATGTATGAGACATTGAAAAAACAGAAACAACTGAAAGCAGCATGTTGGTCTTGGTAGAAACCAGTTAAAGACTAAAACAAAAGAATGCTGACATACAGGTATTCTCTTTGTGTAACATCTGTCCTCTCGTTCTAAGTTCTTCCTGGTTCTATCAACAGTGTTTTGTTGTAGATAAGTGAACCGAACAGGTGCAGCTTGTTACAGCTTAAACTTACCTTTCCATTCAACTATAAACTATTTTAACAACACACACACACAAAGAAAAAAATCTACTCACTTCTTTCTTTTGCCATTTCTGACCTTTCCTCAAAATCCATCCAGATCTTTAGTCATCTTGCTAACAGACAAATGCTGGTGAACACATGACCTCTTGATGGAGGTAATTAGAACCTGCTATGAATCATAGAAACATTGAGCAGATGCCAAGTTAAACATAATAACACGTTTCTTTGTTTTTCAGTACCTGATCTTAGAATTGGAATTTTAGGGAAGAGTCAACATGAAAAGACAGCACTTTGTAACTTCATGACAGGAGAAGAAGATTTTGCTTACCCAAAATCCAAAAGTTCTTTGGATCTTATTCATGGAGAGTGGAAAAGAAAACCTTTCACACTTCTGCAAACAGCAGATATCTTCAGCTTACAGATGGAAAAAGCCCGACACCACATGAAGATGTGTGTGGCTCTCTACCCACCAGGCCCGAATGTTTTACTGCTGCTGGTGAATCCATCAGACTTCGGTGAGACGGACAGGCACAAACTCAGATTCATCATGAGTTGGTTTGGACAAGATGCTTTTAATTTCGCAATAGTCATCACAACCCAAAACGCTGAGACAAAGAGTTTCTCTGTAAATCAAGTTGCCAGGGAATGTGGACAAAGAAACATCAACATTAACTTATATCAAAGGAACATATCTGACTATGACCTCAAACAACTGATGGAACAAATAGAGAACTTGGTGAGGGAAAACAGAGGACGACATTTAACTTTTGCAGAAGACACAGATCCATTAAGCGTGCCGTCATTGAATAAACCCCCCTTGAAACCTGTGTTGGATGTGTCAGAATCTGTAAAACCCCCTCTGAACCTGGTCCTCTGTGGGAGACATACAGCTAGAAAAGCTTCAGCAGCTCGTGCCATACTTAGAGAAAGTTATGTTGGTCCACGTAATGATTTACAGGTTGTTAAAAATCAGGGACGAGTAAGTGGACGTCAGGTGTCCATCCTGGAGCTCCCAGCCCTGTATGGACAACCAACAGAGATAGCAAGGAAGAAATCACACCGATGTGTCTCCCTTTGTGAGTCTGAAGGTGTCCACGCCTTCATGTTGGTCCTACCACTGGATTGTCCCACTGAAGAAGACAAACGAGAGCTGGAAATCATCCAGGACAATTTTGGAGCAAGAATTAAAGATTTCACAGGAATTCTTTTCACTGTAGAGACAAATGCTAATTTTTCAGCAGTGCTTAGTTTTTTGCAAAAAAACAGAGGAATCCAAGAGCTCTTTCAGAGCTGCAGTGGACGATATGTGGTCTTCAACATCCATGATGGACAGAAGGTCTCTGAAGTGTTGCAAAGGATGGAGAAAATGACGCCTGTGGGAACCAACAGCTTTATGAAAGACATGTTCCCAAAGTCTCCAGTAAATAGGCTTACAAAGCATGAATCATTAAGAATCAAGAATCCATGTGTCAGGTACTCTGGACCATCTACAGATGTTTCAGTATGGATGGACCAGATGGTTTGGAAGCCTCAGAGCAATCAGCCTCTCAGGATGGTGCTGATAGGAAAGACTGGTTGTGGTAAAAGCGCCACTGGAAACTCCATCCTGGGAAAACAAAGCTTCCATTCAAAGGTCTGTAACAAGTCCGTCACCAAAGTCTGTCAAAAGGAAACAGGAGAGATCAACGGCCGATCCATCGTTGTGGTCGACACACCAGGCTTGTTTGACACGACTCTGTCCAACGACGATGTGAAACATGAGCTTGTAAAATGTATCAGCATGTTGGCTCCTGGACCTCATGTCTTCTTACTCGTCTTGCAGATTGGACGCTTTACACAAGAGGAAAGACAAACCGTGGAACTGATCAAGGATTTCTTTGGCCAGAAGTCAAAGGACTACATCGTTGTTGTTTTCACTAGAGGAGATGATCTTAAAAATCAAACATTTGAGAGTTACATGGAAGAAAGTGAAGGCTACCTCAAAAGACTCATAACTGAATGTGGAGACAGATACCAAGTCTTTAACAACAATGATCACAACAACCGCTCTCAAGTTAATGAGCTGCTAAACAAAGTTGATCAGATGATTAAAAAAAACGGTGGAGGCTACTACACCTCAGAGATGTTTGAAGAAGCAGAAGCAGCCATAGAAAATGAAATGCATAAAATTCTAAAGAAGAAAAATGAAGGAATACAAAAGCAAGAAGTTCAGGCAAAACATGAAGAAAAATTGCAACGGAAGAAGAATAAACTTGCTGAGCAAATAGCTAAATTTGAACAAAAACCAGCTCAGAATCTCCAGAAAATGAATGAGAAGAAGGAGCAAATACAAAGAGAGGAAGAGAAGATAAAGATGGAAAGTATAAGAAGAAAAGAAGAAGAGAGGAAGAAGAAAATGCAAGAGCAAATACAACAACGTGAGTGGGATCAAAAAGATGAAGCACTGAAGAAACAGGTTAAACCAGAGAGAAGAGACATAGATGAAAAATTATTGTTACAAAGCAGAGAAGAAATGAGAAAAGAAAGAGAGGCATGGGAGCAGGAGAGGAGGGACTGGTGGGAAAAACGATACCGAGAGGAAGAACAAAGACAAGAAGAAGAGCAGAAACGACTTGAGAAGCTCAGAAACCAATATGAGCAGGAAAACGAGAGATATGAAACGAGAAAGCAAGAAGAAGAACGATTCCAAAAAGAACAAGAGGAAAGAGAATGGAAAGAACCAAAAGAAAACTTTAGGAAGCAGATCGAGGAAACACAAAGGATAAACTATGAGGAGGCCAGAAAACAAGCTGAAGAATGCAATGAATTCAAACTCCACTACACCAGAGGGGTTTCAGCTGAGATGGAGAAGTATGGGAAAGAAATAGAAGATGTAAAACAAAAGCAGCAACAACAAAATGAAATCTTAATACAAAAGCTAAGGAGAAACAAAACTTATCAGAAAAGCTTCGACAACTTGCAGAAAAAACACCAAGAAGAGATGAAGGAGCTGAGATCCTCACTTTGTTTCCACAGTAAGGAGGAAATAAAAAAACAAGTAAACGACTTGAGCAAAGTCCATCAGGAAGAGATAAACGAGTGGATACAGGAACAAGTAAAGAGAGCTACAGAGAACAAGACGTGCAACATTTTATGAGTTTTCTAAAACAGTTTCATCAGCCTGTCGGGAATCAGATTACCTGTGAAATGTTAATCACGTTTGCTAACAGTCATCACCTGCTCAATGTGTCTTATTTACTGGTTTCATTTTATTATTCAGAAGTAACTATTTTACTTAAAAGATGTTAAGATTTTAGTGCAAGTAAAAACTGGTTCAGAAAGCACACCTTGGTTTTATATCTTTAAATTTAAATTTTATTTTTTCTTCTCTCGCAAGTTGAACTAAACTTTTTACAAAAGATTTATGCTTTAAATGTTTGGGTGAAATTGTGCTAATCTTTGTACCGTATATACTTGCATATAAATTGTTTTTTTGAGGAGTAAATTTCAGGTCTGAAATGGGGTTCCGATTTATACGCGAGATATCGGGAAGAAGTAGTTCTTTTTTCAGAGAAAAATGTCGACAGCTTGGGGACTGGAGCAAGTACTCGGACGAGCACACGATGTTCCTTATCAGCATGGATTATCAAAGACACGTTATATCTTTTTATCAATAAACATGACAAACGATTGCCAAAAGTACCGTGTTATTTTCTGCTCTCATTTTCACAAACACCCTTCATCACTGGGACTTCCTGACACAAACTGACTCTGACACCGACTTAGTCCGACGCAGGTCAATGCTACATTCCTCAATTTTTCTGCTGAGAAAGAGGTCCGACTTATATGCAAGTATATATGGTACTCATGCATGTGTGATGAGTTAATAGACAAGAATATGTACATAAATACGTTTAACTGTTGTGAAGCGCAAGATCAATTGTATTACTTTGTTATTGGTCAGACTGTCTCATATTGAAAAGGTGAAATAACTCTTTAGTTTAAAATGTGTATTTTTAAATGAACATAGAACTCAGGATTTTTTTGGCTGGATTTCATCCTGTTTTTATAAAATATGCTTCTACTGTACATATATGACATGTTAACTTAAATGTCACCAAGTGTCAAACTTCATCAGTGTTTTATGTTCAGCATGTCAGCTGAATGAATCATGTTTGGTTTGCTGAAAATAACTCGACAACACAAACTTTTTAATGGGGTTTTATTTTATTTTATAACTTACATACCAATGGTCTGGTGAATTGTATCTGTGCATACGTACTATGTATAATTACAGTGTAAACATGGAGGTGGGTCTGTAAACCCTAAACCAGTTTAATGTCCCATTGATGTTGAAAATAAAGGCACATTGTAACAGATCTCAATCTCAGCCAGCTGGGTGGTGTCTGGTTTCTGTTCCAGGATGGAATCATTGCTTGCAAAAACTATTTCACATCCAGATTTCCTGGTTTCATAGTGAAACACATGTGAACCTGCAAGGCTGCAAAGTTTTCTACACAAGCAGTTGCAATTCAGCAACCACTGGAAGCAAAGAGTACCAGTGCTTTGAAGGGAATGGAAGCCAGTAAAAGAAGCAGCCCTGAGGTAACTTGTAGTAAACCTAAAAAACCATGACATCCTTCCCAAAAATTGAACAAAGGCATGAGAAATAAAACTGGGAACAACACTCGAACTGGCAACCCTGCAATAATATCTGGGATGGGAGGTGAGTGGCTGAGAGCGTGCGGTTTTGCTTTTTCTACATGAACTGCAGAACTCAAATTTGACCAAAAGGTCTGATTCTTACATATTACATCTTTAAAATGCAAATAAACCAATCAGACAGTCTCATTCCAAAACAACCAGTTTAACAGCTTGTTTATTACTCACTGTTAGTTTTTGAGACAGTTCGATTCATTTGCGCTGTTTACTGAACTGCGTGTTTTAATTTGCAGCATTTCTCGACTTGTTTTACTTCTGTTATTACAGATATTATGTTTGTCTGTTTACTGCTGCAAATGTTCACTGTAATTTTTTTTCTGGTGATAAATCACAGATGTTTTGTGAGTTCTGAGTAAGTTCTGGTGCTGTGTGTGCATGAGAGAAGAAAGGAGAACAGAAGATCTGGTGCTGTTCTGTAGTTATAGTTCGGGTTCAGCCTACAGGAACTGTATTTGTTGGCTAATAAATGCAATTTGGAGTGAGACATAATACTTGTTTCTGGTGGTTAAGTTTCTTCTTATTAAATCAGCGTCACTGACGTCATCGTACACAACACCTGCCCCTGGATGAGTACAAACCAGCACGTCAAAGAACGATCATCATCATCATCATCAACTTTATTTGTATAGTGCATTTAAATACGGCATGAGAGCCGACCAAAGCGCTGAACAGAACATATAATAAAACAAACAAAACAAAACAAAAAAAAAAAACAGCAGATGGCTGCCTAATGCGCTGGGGCCATCTTACTTATACAGAAAGAGGAAAAGCACATGAGGAAAGAGAGGAGAAAAAATTTCTCTCATGCAGCGCCCACTAATGGTGATGAAAGGGGAGTACCTGATGCATCCATATACAACGAGTTGGAAAGAGTTGTGATTTAGCTCATTACTGTCACCTGGTGTTGGAAATAAAGCCATTATTTCCATTATTTTCAGGGGTGCCCATAAGTGGTCCGCAGGTCCGCACACACTGTCAAAATATAAAATGCACCAGATGAAAAGTTGCAACACGCGTTTGCGTACTTAACATTGGTTTGGCTGAGCTGCGTGAATTTTTAGGTTAATCAGAGGCGGTTCATTGTCAAATAAATGAAAAATCCCGTTGACTTCTTTTGTTTGACTGATATGTTTCTCAGCCAGAGCGCCAAAGTTCCAGCTGATCAGCTGATGCTGCGTCTCTCTCTGTCTCTGTGTATCAGTTTGCCAGTGTGACGGTTTTTCAGTCAGTCAGATCAGTGCAGCTGACTGCAGGATTCTGCATCGCGTCAAAACTGAAAAAATTCACTGAATAAGACAAATAGACCATCGTGGCACAGACGTGTAGAACTACCTTTTTGTGCTATAAAATACAGAAAACCACCTGTTTTAATCAACAGTATCAGCGTATTTGTCTGTGATCCGCTCCATTTTGAATGTGCGCAAAGCACTATGGGATATGCAGTCAATGCCCCATAACTGTCCAGTGTATCTTTTTATCTGACTGCATCACATTACAAACATCCTCATCATTTCAAAACAAAAAACAGTTACAGTAAATGACAGAAGCTCCAACAGCTGACTAATAAATTTCAACACCAAACTGTTAAATGTAGATTAAAGTGACCTGTAAACAATCCAACCTGAACTCTGAAGGTTTTTTTTTACCAGTATTTTTATATTTTACTGGTTTCTCTTGATTTTTTCAACAATTAAAGGATTTTTATTGAAACAAATATAGAGCCAGGTAAAGTAAACAGACTGAATTTGAAGCTTGATGAAACCAAAAACAAAGCAGAGGAGCTCGGAAGAGACACAGCGAGACACATTTAAAAATGTGAGGACAAAGCAACAACCCTAGGTTCTCTTCTGAGAACCAGGCCAAAAATATTATGTGCACCCCTGATTATTTTCTACATAGTATTTGCATATTTTAGGAACATCTTTGTCCCTTCTGTTATCCAAAAGGATCTGATGCTCTTGAAATACCCAGTTTAGATGCAACAAACTTTCCCTCAATTTCAGCAAAAAACAAACTAAATCATGTTCTAATAAAAAATCTGAGAAGGCAAATTTATCCCAAAAGAAACAGTACATATTAAAAATCAGGTCTATGAAGTTTCAGGGAATTTTAAATGATAATTTCTTAGTTACAAATGTCATAATGTTAATTAACATGAAACAGTGTAAAGTTGAGACTCTTTCTTACGTTCACTGAGCATTCAGGCTGTAACAAAGACCAAACTGTAAATTCACAACTAGAATTTAGATTAGTCATCTTTATTCTGTTGACTCATTTAAAAATAAGCTGAAGACTCATTTATTTAGATGGATTTTTAACTAGATCTGGGCTTTATAACCTTGTTCTAGGCAGTTTTATCTTTACGTTAATACCTGTGTATTTTATCTTCTGTGTTTTTATATTTTTACTGTAAATCATGTTGGGTTTTTAGTCTGAGAAGAATGTTGTGTAAATAAATGTACTTCCTGTAATCACTACACCTTTCTGTGCACGGAAAGTATTATGACTCAGACACACAATCAGATTCTCATTGTTGTATTTTTCTGGCAATAGAGGGAACAGATTCCAGTTATGAAGCGGGACCTTTGAAAAGTCACTACAGTAACAACAACAGCTGCTTCAGGGAAGCTCCGAGTATTTTAATCAGAAATGTTAGGAATGAAAGAAGGTGGAGCCATCGGTGGAAAAACACAGCAATTACAAGAAGCTACAGTAGCTTATAAAAAGCAAATAATCAAAACACACAAATGGACAGAAACAATAACAGTTAAACAAAAGCTTAAACACTCATTTGAATACAAACGCAAAGTGTGTCTGAAGAGACAGATGTTCAAAAGGTTCCATATAACTTTTCTATATTTACATTTCAGTCAAAAAGTATAAAACTGCTGAGAAATATTGAGGAAATAACATTTTAATTTGATTCAATGCTTGAAAGTATATTTCAGTTTTATTAACAGTAAAGTCTTACAGAATTGTTTTCTACAGTAAGCGTCCTACCAGCAGCAGACAAGCTGTCTACATGATGTTGGTTTGTAATATCAGAAAGAAGTTTCTTATCAAGGAGTTGAGCTACAAACTTCTCAAAGTACAGCCGAGACTGAAATGGATTTCTGACATACATAAAACACAACGTTTCATAGTGGTTCTATGGGACAGATACTGATGCCTTTCCCCACACAGACTAGTTTAAACTATCTGTGAAGAACAACCAACCCTGTATTACTAACACTCTGGTAATGTGGAACCACAAAATGTTCCCACAGTTCACACAAACTTGATTCCATAAACCTTAACACTGATGTCCGTTTTGTGTCAGATTTAACCTGAAGACCAAGTTGCTCTGTAGTTTGTTAATGGGAATAAATAAATGTGAAACAAGCTTAACAGAACTTGTTAAGCATTCTTTATGTATAAATAACTCTGGTAATTTATAATTTACCTTTAAAGTTTCTGCTACAAACATCACACTGTTTACTATCTTGTCTAACAAGAATTCAAACCAGTTGTACTTGGCATGCTCATTACAGTACTAAAGGAAGTTAAAAACTTAATTGGAAAGTCAGGGTTTTTCCATTAAAACCTAATACAAGAGTCATTAGTTTAAAGTCATCTGACAGAAATATAACCATGAGCAAATTTTTAACCACTGACCACTGATCTGGAAACACTGAGTTCTGAAAAATCAAATGGATGTTATGTGACATGTACCACCCACTCAAACCCTAAACACTTTTAGATTGAGAGCAAGTTAACTGCCTTTCCTAATTCTTAATGACATTTACCTCTAATCTGAAAAAGTATCTTTAGTAAAAATGAAAAACTTGTTTGGATGGGAAAGACTTTAAAATCAAACAGCATTATTGACTGAGAACCTTCTCTTATACAGATCAACCAAACACTGCTAAAACTTGTGAACCGCCATCCACCACCGTCAGAGCTTTATTAATTTGGTTTAAAGGGCCTGGTCATTTGCTCCGTCCCTTGCCCGGCTCTGATTTGTTCCACCAGTGATTCACTCACACAACAACACAAACATTGTAGCAACAGCTGTCCCGGGACACAAACTGACACAGGTTTCCCTTCACGGATTAATAAAGTATGACTGACTTACACTGAAAAATGAATAAAACAAAACAGAATTAAAAAAACATACAGTGTAGCATAATTTAGCTCTGCAACAGTATATTCATCATGCTCTGAAACTGAATCCAGAAGACTCTATAGAACTCATAATAAGCTGCAACTAGTTAGTGTTTTTGTTTTGCTTTGAGGGATTTTAAGCCCCTGATCTTATTTTGCAGATTTTCCAGCAGAGACAAAACTATTTTTGATCAAAGTTTTTGGTTTGATCCACATCAAATTACCATAAAATGGTTTATTGAACTGATATTCTCAAAGCAAGGAGAGACAAAAATAATTAAGAAACCATTCCTTTTATCTCCCAGAGGTTATTCTTAGTAACATTGACTTAACATGTTTTAAAACGAGTCTGGAGCAGTTGATAGTTTGCCAAAAGCTAACTGGAAATGTTCTATTGTTGTGAAGCTTGTGTAATGAGGTTATTCAACATTTTTGAGTTAAAGTTTCTACTCAGCACATGTGACCCGCCCATTCTAGATTCTGCTACAAGATTAAAGACGGTCTTTGAAGACCTGCTTGTACTTTGGAACTACAAGTCGTTTTGGACACCAAGAATCTCAGCTGGTGAGTAGAATTTACAGCTGTAGTTTTATCAGTCAAACAATCAAAGTCAAAACATTTATAACGATGTAACTGTTGTTTTAGACATTGTTGATAGTTCACATTGATTAATAATGATTGTATAAAACACTCAATAAAAAATGAAATTAAACTTTAGCAGTTAAAGATTTTGCTTTATACTTTAGACAGCTGAAATAAAATAAAGTAAAACCAAAATGTTTTATTCTGGTAACATTTAATTCAGAATTAAAGTTAAGTTCTAAGTTCTGATGAATGAAAAGGTATTTCTATAAAACCTTATTAAAACAATTATTCAAATATTTTTAACAACTCAAGACCTTATTTAAAGTTTTCATTCATTTTTAACACTTAACCATGTTATTTATTTTAATATTATTTCTTGCTTTTTCTTTCAGGTATAAACTTCTGATTCTTTGTTAATAATTATACAGCTGAAGATGGCGACATCAACTTCTGGTAAGAGAAACATCTAAAACCCAAAGACTAGTTTCTAAATAAACTAATAGTCTGGGGTCACTTCCAGTAGAAAACAGGGTTGATTAAAAAGAAGGTTGTTCCTCAGCGTAGATGTGCAATCACAAAATTATTTATATGTTCAAACTACTTCTGTTTATATTACAAGTGTCAGACTTAACCAATGAAAGTTACATTAGTTAAACTCTTTATTTCCATTTTAAAGCTATTTTTTATTTTACATGCATTAAATCTTTTAATGTGAAAAAATGTTACAGAAAAAAATATGAAGAATTAAACAACTTAAATAGCAGTTACAAATCCTACATGTTAGTTTTATATACTTTAATATTGTGCATCCCTACAAAAATCTAGCTTTCTATGATTAAATCTGTCATGAAAATTTCAACAGTGAGATGAAAATTCTAAGATAAATTCTAACACTTTTTGTTTTTCAGCATCTGATCTGAGGATCGTGATGATCGGAAAAAGCCAATATCATAAAATAAAACTGGTGACATTCATGACAGGAAGAAAAGATCCAATGCTAACAACAAACACGTCCCTGGATAATTTTCATGGAGAGTGGAGAAGAAAACGTTTCACACTGATAAAAACGGGTGACATTCTGTGTCAGACTATGGAAAACGTTTTTCATGACATGAGGGAGTGTTTGGCTCACTGCCCACCTGGTCCGAACATTCTGCTACTACTCATGAATCCTTCAGATTTCACTGAGGTGGACAGAGAAAAACTTAAGTTTATTATGAGTTTATTCAGACAAAATGCTTTTAACTATGCAATAGTAATCACAACCCAAAATGATGAAGGAAGGAATTTGTCTCTTAACAAACTCATCCAAGACTGCAGACACAGGCTATACAGAATTAACTTTGATGAAAGAAATATATCTGACTACAATCTCCAAGAACTGATGGAACAAATACAGGACTTAGTGAGAGTAAACAGGGGAGAGTATCTAACATTTGCAGAAGACACTGATTCTTCAGATGTGTCAGAATCTGTAAAACCCCCTCTGAACCTGGTCCTCTGGGGAAGACACGCAGCCAGAAAAGCTTCAGCAGCTCGCGCCATCCTGAAAGACAGTTACACTGGTCCATTTAATGACTCTCAGATTGTTAAAGATCAAGGAGAGGTCTGTGGACATCAGGTGTCCATAGTGGAGCTTCCAGCCATGTATGGCAAAACAAGACAGTCAGCAAAGATGGAATCACACAGATGTGTCTCCCTTTGTGAGTCTGAAGGTGTCCACGCCTTCATGTTGGTCCTACCTCTGGATTGTCCCACTGAAGAAGACAAGAGAGAGCTGGAAACAATCCAGGACACTTTTGGATCAAGAATTAAAGATTTCACAGTAATACTTTTCACTGTAGAGACAAATGCAAGCCTTTCTGCCATGATTAGGTTTCTAAAAAATAACAGAGACATCCAAGAGCTCTTTCAGAGCTGCAGTGGACGATATGTGGTCTTCAACATCAATGACGAACAGAAAGTCTCTGAGGTGTTGCAAAGTGTGGAGAAAATGACGCCTGTGGGTTCTAATGGCTTTACGGAAAACATGCTCCCAAAGCCTCCAGTGAAAAGGCTTACAAGACACGAATCACTGTTATACAGGAAAAATCGACATCTTATGGAATCAGAACAATTCATAGACTTTTCAGTATGGAGGGATAAAAATCTTTGGAAGCCTCAGAGCAATCAGCCTCTCAGGATGGTGCTGATAGGAAAGACTGGTTGTGGTAAAAGCGCCACTGGAAACTCCATCCTGGGAAAACAAAGCTTCCATTCAAAGGTCTGTAACAAGTCCGTCACCAAAGTCTGTCAAAAGGAAACAGGAGAGATCAACGGCCGATCCATCGTTGTGGTCGACACACCAGGCTTGTTTGACACGACTCTGTCCAAAGATGAAGTACAACATGAGCTTGTAAAATGTATCAGCATGTTGGCTCCTGGACCTCATGTCTTCTTACTCGTTTTGCAGATTGGACGCTTTACACAAGAGGAAAGACAAACCGTGGAACTGATCAAGGATTTCTTTGGCCAGAAGTCAAAGGACTACATCGTTGTTGTTTTCACTAGAGGAGATGATCTTAAAAATCAAACATTTGAGAGTTACATGGAAGAAAGTGAAGGCTACCTCAAAAGACTCATAACTGAATGTGGAGACAGATACCAAGTCTTTAACAACAATGATCACAACAACCGCTCTCAAGTTAATGAGCTGCTAAACAAAGTTGATCAGATGATTAAAAAAAACGGTGGAGGCTACTACACCTCAGAGATGTTTGAAGAAGCAGAAGCAGCCATAGAAAATGAAATGCATAAAATTCTAAATGAGAACAAGGAGTTAGAAAAATATACCATAACCCTTCAAAATAGTTTTGAAGAAAATATCCTAAAGACAAGAGACAAATCCGACCGAGAAACTGCTAAATCTGATGAACAAACAGCTCAGAGAGTCCAAATCAATGAAAAGGCAGAGAGACTAAAAAGAGAGGAAAATAAAATGGAAAGGGAAAGAATAAAGAGACAGGAAGAAGAAAGAAAGAAGAGAATTCAAGAGGAAGTCCAGCAACTTGAGTGGGATCAAAAAGAGGAAGTGCTGAAGAAACAAATGACACCTGAAAGAAGAGAAACATCTGAGGGGAGGATGTTACAGAACAGCAGAGAAGAAATGAGAAAAGGAAGAGAGGCTTGGGAGCAGGAGAGAAAGGACTGGTGGGAAAAACGATACCGAGAGGAAGAACAAAGACGAGAAAAAGAGCAGAAACGACTTGAGAACCTGAGAGACGAGTATGAGTTTGAAAAACAAGTATATGAAATAAAATGGAAAGAAGAGGATCAAATCCGAAAAGAACAAGAAGAGAGAGATTGGGAAGGTGCACAGGTAAGGTTTCAGAAGCATATAGAAGAAATGTTGAGGAAGTATCATGAAGAAGCCAGAAAACAAGCTGAAGAATGCAATGAGTTCCGACTGAAGTACACCAGAGGTTTTTCAGCTGAGCTGGAGAAGTACGGACAACAAATAGAAATGATGAAGCAGAGACAACGAAGACAAAATGAATTAGTGTTAAAGCATCTGATAAGAAAAAAAGCAAATCGAAAAAGCTTTGACAGTCTGACGAAAAAACAAGAAGAAGAAATGACCTTATTAAAAATATCCCCTTATGTCCACACCATGGAAGATCTTGAAAGGGAAAAGAGTGAGCTGAAGAAAATCCATGAAGATGAGATAGACACCTGGATAAAGGAACATCTGCAGAACACTGCAGAGAACAAGTCCTGTAGTATTTTATGAGAAGTTGTGTTTTAAAGTGTTTCAGCTGAAATCAGATTATCTGTTAAATCTGTGTGAACTGCTGGTTGAGCAGAACGAACTACTTCAATTAACTAAACACTTAATGGTTTTAAAAGTAAATGCACAGTGAAATAAACAAAGTCTGCACTTATTCGCAGAGTTCAACTAACAAATATAACATGATGGTAGCAAACTGAAGTGTTGTTAAAATGTTTCGCTCTTATTTTGCACAAGTACAACAAAACCTCTAAACTTACTAATTTTAATTTAAATATTGCACATCATGTTAGAGGAAAATGGGTTAGGGTTATTAAACCCGATGCCAGTGAACAGTATTTTATTTACATAGACATGTACTTGACTTGTATTTTCTTCCAGATTTTTCAGAACTGTCAGTGATTCTTGAATATATTTAGTCAACTAGACCAACTCCAAGCAGCTTCGTGTTCTTGTGATCAGCTGATCATATTATTAAACAGTATAATGTTGATGTGACTGTAGCAGGATGATGTACAGGATGTGGACACAAGAGGAAATATGTTGAACCATGAACTCCATGTAATATCCAGGAGGTTCCACTGCTGACAGAAAAACACTAAAACCAGACTAGAATTAAACTAAATGTATGTTGAAGAACCCTGAAAGTTCTTGGAGAAGAACCTCTGGACTGATGAGACCAAGCAGGTGCTTCTGGTCTCTCATGTCAGCTCTATGTTTACAGAAGGAAACATGAAGCTTAAAAATAAAAGAACACCAGACCTGCTGCAGGTGTGAAAATAAACTTTTAAATCAATTGGCCTGTTAATAATTTCACCAGTCCTGCACTCAGATCCACTTTTTATAATAATCTTGATGAATGTAATAAATAACAAATATAAGAATTAGTCTTTCTTGTTACTACTTTTGTCACTTTATCAAATCAAAGTTTAGTTCCAGCATCATCAGTCTGAGTCCATATTTGACAATAATGTAAACAGGTGAGCCTGTGGGATGAAAAGAATAAACTCAATGTGCTTTTACAAGCAGAGGATGTTATTTAGATTAACGTATAATGTTGGGAGAATTTGTTTAACATGGGGTTGGCTGAAATTGTATTGCCTCCTGAGGTGCCTACACTCAGCCCTCCAACACGTCCTTACAACAGTAGCTTGTTTCATAATTTTTATTTATAACATTCACATGTTTCTCAGCTCAGAGCTCTGCATGAGAGTGTGACATTGAGAAAAGATTCTACACCATTCTTTTTGTGCACATTGCTGTATTTTTATCTGTGCAGTATCTGATTACAGGTCAGGACAGAAACATTCTAAATACAATGATGGTACCCTTAATATTTTGTTGCACAACCTTTGGACTCAATCACTGCAAGTTACTTCTAATACCTGCTGTATTATGTCAAACTGTTAAACTGAACCCAGAACGCACCACAACCAGACTTTGACTATGACTTAACAATTTTATTGAAATTGCTTTTAAAGCTGGAATATGAAGGTAGATATGTTTCAAAACATCCACACTTGTATTTTGGATCCACACTTGTAAAACTACATTTTTACTTGTATCAAATGGTAAAAAATTAATCTAAAATCAACTTGAATGTGTGTGAAAAAATTTCAGTGGTAAATTTTCTCACAAACTTGCTCTGAATTTTAAGTTGTAGGAAAGAAATGTCAAATGTTTAAAATTATATTTCCACAAGTCAATTTACCAGCTACAAGTACATGTCAGTGAACATAACTTTGTGAATCTGCTGCAGTGCACACTCAGCTCTCTTACTACACACACTCAACTCTTTATCTACGGGTGGGACTTTTGAAACAAATATTGCTGTCATTTGTATCAAAACCCAGCCATGTCTGGAGAAATTAGAGCAGGACAGGGGAAGGAGGGGGGTTGTCGGAAACACTGATTAACAGACCTTTCAATCAATCTCCGTGAAGATTCGTCCGGCTTCGGCGCCAAGCCATTAATATTCATTATGCTAATTTGCTGGACTCTGATTGGCTAACAAACTAGCCTATGAGAGCAAGGTATACTGTTTCGCTGCACATGGCAACGTCAGATGTCGTGTCTTCCTGTTTGCTACGTCTTACGCTAATAGCTTTTAGCCAGCAGCATGCTAGGTGTGGTTTCAACTGCAGGAGCTGATGAATACTAACGAACAAAGGAGTTGTAATGAAACAGATACAGGCCGTTCAGACTCGGGTTTTATCACCACCTGCGTAGTTTGAGAAATTAAAACTGAAAGAGAAGTTATTGACCTGTTTTCACCCACTATGAAGGTAAGAACACCTGTGGAGCTAAAATATACAACACAAACCTCAGAAAAACTGTTTTTAATGGAAGGGACTCTTTAAGAAATGAAATTACTCACCACCATCTCTGGTCTTTACAGAAGTGAATGTTAGTGTAATTTTCTGCCCTGTTCTCTTCTTTCACTGTATTTCTTCATATATATTTTTCTTGTGGTTAATTTACAGATGGCCAGTTACATGAAAGGAGTAATATATTGGCTATTAATTTGATTGTAAATGGACCAGGAGATGAGGTGGAACTGTGCTCCCAATGATACAACATCTGAACACATTCTAACACACGGCTATAACAAAAGGCCGTCTGGGCTAAGAGAGAATGAAGAAGCTCTTACCGGTACTGCACCACCATCATGTTCTGCTCGCCACAGTGCCGCGCACAGCGAATGTACCTCATCCAACTGGATTTACTGGGATCATTTCCATCAATAAAGTGCTGCAACGTTCCCTCAGCATCGTAGATCTAAAACACACATATACAAAAAGCAAAACTTCAAAGCAGTGAATTTACAGAAAGATCTGAACCCTTTTAGTTTAAAGGACACAAAAGAGACAGATCTTTGAATGTCTACACGAACCCTTTAGGTTTTATCTTTTCCAGTTGTGTTTCATGATTAAAGGCAACATAAGGGCAGTTGTTGGTCCTCACAAGTTATTAAACTTTAGATTTTTGTCCTAATATCATGTGAAAGTTACACAAACTGTCACGTGTACGCATATAAACAATAAATAAGTAGACCTGAAGTTTGATATAATATCTGAGATGAGAAAAGCTCATCACACTCGAAGAGATATGAATTACACTATTTCCTTGTTCACATGCAGAGTTTTAATTCATAAATTAACTTGGCTGTGAACATAAAGTTTGTTCATGTAGAGCAGAAACAGGCTATTTTCAAATTAATTAGAATTTTTTCTACATTATTCGTACAGTGTCTGAGTTAGATAAAGATCTGTAAAACTGTATGTAGCACAAGACTATGACTAAAGATTAATGCGCATCATGGCGTGATCCAGTCACTTGCTTAAGGCTGAGTTTTTGCACCTATATGTGATTATAGGCCCTGAACATGCTGCTCAGTCTAAAAGAAATAACTCCAGATTCCTTGAAATCTTTTAAACCTTTGCAACTTATCATGAACTTATTATCTTCAGTCAGACCAGAAATGAGATGATAACAGGCCTGTGAGTGTTACATGTTACACAAACCTGATTTACGACTTCTAACACGCCACATCTCTCCGTTCACCAGCTGTTAAAATTAGTACTAACATCTTAAAGTACTGTTTCAGCTCAACAGCAGAAGGTGACACATCAAACTAAACAACTCTCCATTTAAAGATGGGGAGAAAGAAGAAACAGTCTTTTCTGCTGTTGGTGTGGAGTGTAAATATAGAAGTTTTTAACTTGAGTCACCAAATTAAACTCAGTTTGCCATATGCAAACTTACTCAGAGTACATGAGCTTATGAACAAAGTTGGACATAGTGACGTCATTTTCTGGTCTTGAAGGCGCAGTATGCAACAGATTCACTGTATGTCTTGTTAAATAATAAGAAACCTTGATTAAAGCCAACTCAGACACATCAGTAGCTTGAAGAACGCACCAGTAAGAAGTTGTTCTCCACCTCCTGAATCCTGAGACATCAAGTCATGTTTGTAGAAAAGTCCAGAGACGCCCTAACGAGGGTTTGTCTCATGTCACATTATCATCAGAATTAGTTTTACATGGTAAAAAGTGTCCTGATGATCACAGATATGGTGACTTTACACAAGACATGAAACATCACAGCAGCATGTGGAAGTCATGAAGCTGCTTCAAGGAGTTTAGTTATAAAGTCAGATCAGAGCTGTGAATGAAACTCACCTGCATCCACTGTTCATATTGAAACAGCTGGATGACGACAGGTAAGGATTTTGACTCTTTTAAAAGCTAAAAACTTCTTTTGTTTTAAAATATGCAGAATAAACTGAGTTCACAACATGTGCATTAGATGTAGTTCTCCAGGTACCACCCAGTACCTGAACCTCCAGCCCAGCGATGAGGCGACCCTAAAGTGGTTTGTTTAACTGCTGGTGGTCACAACACAAACAAAAGCTGCTGCTAAACAGGAAGTGATGTAAAAAACAACATCTAATCATGTAGAAGAGCTTGGGATTGTGATCTGACTTTAACACAGGGATCTAAAAAAACATGTCACAATTAAAACACATAAATCAACAGGAAGCTGAGGACTTCACAGCTAAGTGATCATAAGCAGTTAAAACAAGTCGATCTTCTGTGTGTTCATTATTAATCCATCTCTCCATCCATCCGTGGTGATGCAGTGTGACCGTATTGAGGAGGCGTCGAGTGTGTTTATAAGGTGATGACCTGAGCCAATAGCCGGCCTCTGTGCTGTCCACACAGCCAACAAACAATCGATGCAGTAAATGACTGTGAGAATCAAAGGAAACAGCCTCATTTATAATTCTCAGTATGTAAGCACTTTAACGTCTGTCTGCAGCCTCTTCAGCTTTCATCTGAATCTTTGTCTCATCCTTTTGTAAACACATTTTACATACTGACACTTTGAGATGGAACATTAAAGGCTTCATTTTCACACTTTTACTTCCATTTCTGGGAGTGTTTTATATGTTGAACGTTCAGGGTTTGACGTGCCGTCCTAATATTTCTTTTTTAACAGAGTCACTAACTTTCTGCTGACTGTTCAGTGAGGTTCCTCAAGCTGCAGCGAACCAGCAGCTGGTTTCTAGCTTGATGCTGTTCTGTCAAAAACCTTTTGGCCGGCTGTGTTTATCAAATCCATCGCTGCAAAATTCCATCTGCAAGACAAACGACCAAATATCACACGTTGTTTAGTTCAACAGCAGGAAAATGCTGCCAGGCTGCCGGCGTCGACTCACAGCTCCAGCTGTCAGTTTTTCATCTGAGCACAACAATCATGACAAAAAGAGATTTTTTTTGTTGCAGCTTTAGTTTTTTACTTAATAAATGGTGGTTGTTCCGCCTCCGTTTATGTATGACAGATGAGCCTCTCAGCAGTGCAGCTGCTGCAGGACGGATCAGAGCTTCATTTCAAACACATGATCTGTATAACAAGACATCAGCTCATCACTTACTAATTTATTTCTTCTCTTTTAGGTGAGAAAATGCGGAAAACATAATGTTTCTTAATCAGCCGTGTCTTTATTTTTCTTGTTTGTTGTTTAATTAATTAGCAGAAACACAAGTAGCAGTTTGAGCTGATTCCATCTGATTAATTTGCATGTTTTGCAATATTCAGTTTAATAGAGTTAATTTAGAAATGACATTCAAAGTAAAACCAAATACTAAAGTTACAGAACTATATCATGTAAAACGCTACTGACTGTGTCCAAAAAACTGTTACAAATATTATAAACCGTAATAATAAACAAGTATTATTTATACAACTGGACTGTTTCATCTTCCAGAACCGAAATCATGAATCTTACTGTGATAAATAATAAAAGTTTAAATGGAATGATGAAACAAGAGAACAGACTGAATCCTGAGTGAGACTCTCTGTGAGCGATCTGCAGGATTTCAGCCAACAGTGGACGCACGTCTAAGTATTCTAACCTTCTGACCTAATTACACAGACTGAATGTTCTTATGCTGACCGAACAGATGCTGCAGAGACGTTTGTGTGTGTGTCTAGTGACTGTGCAGACAAGAATGCGATTCAGTTATCAGTTAAACCTCTTGAGAGCAGCTCCAGAGCAACACTGGCATGTAAATGGCTGCTCCGCCGTCAGAGGACGATGTGTGTGTGACAAGCATTTATAGGTTTATCACAGAGTGTGTGTCAGTAAGTCTGTAATGTAGCTGTGAGTTATCATGTCTGAAGGTGTTTCACCACACACACATGCACACACACACACGCACACACATCATTCAGGATAGGACTCATGAAAGGATGTGAGACCACAGTTGGAATAAAAATGTTAGCATGTAGCTCTCAGGAAGAACTTCTGTCTCAGGTGGAGACGTTCGGGGCGTCTCTGGTGGAGACGTTCGGGCGTCTCTGCTGGAGACGTTCGGGCGTCTCTGCGTCTCTGGTGGAGACGTTCGGGCGTCTCTGCGTCTCTGGTGGAGACGTTCGGGGCGTCTGTGGTGGAGACGTTCGGGGCGTCTGTGGTGGAGACGTTCGGGGCGTCTGTGGTGGAGACGTTCGGGGCGTCTGTGGTGGAGACGTTCGGGGCGTCTGTGGTGGAGACGTTCGGGGCGTCTCTGGTGGAGACGTTCGGGGCGTCTGTGGTGGAGACGTTCGGCGTCCGGGGCGTCTCTGGTGGAGACGTTCGGGGCGTCTGTGGTGGAGACGTTCGGGGCGTCTCTGGTGGAGACGTTCGGGGCGTCTGTGGTGGAGACGTTCGGGGCGTCTCTGGTGGAGACGTTCGGGGCGTCTGTGGTGGAGACGTTCGGGGCGTCTCTGGTGGAGACGTTCGGTTCGGGCGTCTCTGGTGGAGACGTTCGGTTCGGGCGTCTCTGGTGGAGACGTTCGGGGCGTCTGTGGTGGAGACGTTCGGGGCGTCTGTGGTGGAGACGTTCGGGGCGTCTGTGGTGGAG
Source organism: Pachypanchax playfairii (assembly GCA_006937955.1). Taxonomy (NCBI): domain Eukaryota; kingdom Metazoa; phylum Chordata; class Actinopteri; order Cyprinodontiformes; family Aplocheilidae; genus Pachypanchax; species Pachypanchax playfairii. The sequence goes on along the minus strand of SSNP01000030.1, from coordinate 131,028 downwards.
ACGTTCGGTTCGGGCGTCTCTGGTGGAGACGTTCGGGGCGTCTCTGGTGGAGACGTTCGGTTCGGGCGTCTCTGGTGGAGACGTTCGGGGCGTCTGTGGTGGAGACGTTCGGGGCGTCTGTGGTGGAGACGTTCGGGGCGTCTGTGGTGGAGACGTTCGGGGCGTCTGTGGTGGAGACGTTCGGGGCGTCTGTGGTGGAGGCGTTCGGTTCGGGCGTCTCTGGTGGAGACGTTCGGGGGGCGTCTGTGGTGGAGACGTTCGGGGCGTCTCTGGTGGAGACGTTCGGGCGTCCGGGGCGTCTCTGGTGGAGACGTTCGGGGCGTCTGTGGTGGAGACGTTCGGGGCGTCTGTGGTGGAGACGTTCGGGGCGTCTGTGGTGGAGACGTTCGGGGCGTCTCTGGTGGAGACGTTCGGTTCGGGCGTCTCTGGTGGAGACGTTCGGGGCGTCTGTGGTGGAGACGTTCGGGGCGTCTCTGGTGGAGACGTTCGGGGCGTCTCTGGGTCTTGTTCACATGTGAGAGGACAAAAAGAAGGTGAGAAGCCCATGTGGTCAGCTGTTCCAGTTCTCTGGTAGATCCACACCAACACAAAAGATTAAGAGATAAACACACAGAGAAGCTGTGAATGAAGAGACTTCAGCATATGAACATAAAGAAGAATGTTTTAAACCCAAATCTGAAACCAACCAATCAGCTGCCTTCAACAGCTGCTGAAAGCATCTGAAGTTTGTTTTTCCTGAAACCAGGACATCTCGTCTTTCTCTACCAAACACACTGTTGTTTCCTTCATCCCGTTTTTCATCCCAAATCCTGTAAAACTGTCCTAGAGAGCCGATCAATGTTCACACTCTACTGTTCTACAGCTAATCAATGAAACTCCACTAATTCTACTGTTATCTGTTCTCTTCATCTACCTCCTCCTCCTCACCTCTCCTAATCGTACCTTCTGTCATGAAGCAACAGCTAGGACACAAACGTGTCCTCCACATTTCTGAAATCTTAGTCTCAGCCTGCAGTGTGTGACAGTCCAGAGCAGCGGCGGTGATAGAGTCCAGACAGCGTGGACTCTGTTGGTACCTTCATGGAACTGAGATTAGCGTTAGCTTTGTTTAGTTAAAACATGTTTAAAGGGTCAAATCTGACACAGAATAGAAGAGATAAAGGAAGCAGAGATTAAAAGCAAATCTTTGTGTTACTGCCAGGAAACAGAGTTTGGAGAAAGTACAATAAAATTCCTACATGTTTAACAAAAGTTCTTTCAATCTTTTTCCTTTATTGTTTTTAAGTCTTTTTAAACCGCCAAGTTTTCCCGTCTGTCCCTCATCACTCACTTCTAAACATATGTCTCTCTAACAAACATCAATGAGTCCTTTGAATAGTTAGTTAAATCACTAAAATCTTGATATAAGAGGAACAAATCTGACAGTAAAATCTGAAACATGCAGAAGAAACACAAACATTAAGATATTTATTCATTTCACAGACAAAGGCAGCAGATTTTCATTTCTTTGTATCATTCTATGTCAGTCAGTTATTTTGGGGGTTTGTGATGTTTTTTGGTCTTTCTGAGCTGCTGTTCTAAATCCTTCAGTTCTGCGGTTCCTCCATCAGACGTCATCTCTGAACTGAGCTTTTGACTTCATATGTTTTTCCTTTAAACTCGTTTTCGGTTTTCTTCTCTCCTGTTGTGAGGTAACACACACACGGTCCACATGGTTATCACTCTGTGGTTAAATCATCCATGTCCTCTGAGATGTTTCTGCTCGCTGGTGAAATGGAGGTTAAATAAAATAAAGCCACGGAGCTCCTCGTTCATTCTGTCTGATGTTCAGTCCATCACATCTTTCCATTCTCCAAAATACAAGATGTCACAGAGGGCTGCGTTTCTCACCAGTAAGGCTTGTAAACCGCGCCGCCATCGCTGCCATCACTGCGGCTGTCGTCATGCCCAAGAACAACAGCTGGGCCTCCACGTCCAGCCAGAACCACTTCACCATCTGAAGCTGGGTTTTCAGCAGGCTGCCGAGCCGACTCATAAATCAGAAGGGTCATGATTGTTCAGAGAAATGGATAATATTTGGATAACTGACCCTGATTCTCTCAGTGTCAACACCAAAAAGTTCCCATGTGGAGGCGTCAGAGAAGAGCAGAACACCAACCACCCACAGAACCGAGGTACCACCACCCACCAACAGAACCGCCCATCTGCCCCACTGCCTCACACGATGGGCCTTCTAATGGTCCAACTGAACCAAAGTTCTGATGGATCAAACCCATTTAAAATCCCCTTATCTGGCTCCGGATCATTTAGATCTTAAGTCCTGAAGCTTTGATGTTTGGCTCAGACTGAACTGTTGTTTTTCAGAAGATTATTAAGTAAACAAGGATCCAAACTGAAACAAACAAGTTGGTTCTAGCACCAGTTCTGAGTTCTGTGGACCCATCTGTCTCCTTACAAACAACACAAACCTTTACAAATGATCTTAATGCAAACGACTGCTTCCACCCAACAGAAACGGAGGTACCTGAACCCCGGTGGACCTGCTGAACACTCAGGTTTGTTTACTGGATCCTGAGAAAAGAACATCCTCTTCAGTAAAATCTAACTGTTACTTTAACAAACCTTAAACTTTCTGTCATTGTGATAAACAGTGTTTAATCTTCTGAGTTTCTGTCAGTAACTTTTTACTGAATGGAGAGAATTTCCTCCTAAACGTCTTCCTGCCCTCGACTTGTTTTCTTTTCTTTGTTTTCATCTTTACTTTCATATTTCATGTTTATTAGCTTTCCCTCCTCACTGATGTTTGCATTCCTCCCTTTTCTTCTTCTCCTCCCTTCACAGAATTTCTGTTTTGAAAAGTGTTAAATCAATAAAGTTTGCTTTTGTTTGTCTCATTCGGCCCTTCAGCAGCTGTTAACCTGACCGTCTCTCATCATACAGCAGCTTAAGTCAGTCTGGTGATTTCCACATTAAACTGACCTGATAAACTGCAATGTTAAAGATATTTATCTGACTTGTGTCTGCACATAATTAGAATATTTTAAGATATTTAACACTGACTTATAACATTAAATTCAAAAGGATGGTTGAGACTTTGGAAAACATTCTTTCCAAAGACGCTTCAGTGTCCTACTGACGCCGTCACTTTCCAAAACACCCTGAAGTTTATCGTGGTACATAAAGAATAAAGATAAGAAGATTGAAAAAAGCAGAGAATAATTTTAAACAAACAGAATGGTAAATGGTGTGTAGTTGTTTTACTCAGGTCCTATGACCCCCAAAGCGCTTCACCTATTCTCACACACTCTCACGTTTGGTGATGATGAACTACACACATGTTTGTAGCCACAGCTGTCCTGGGACACACACTGACAGAGACGAGGCTGCCGGACACCACCAGACCCTCCAACCACCACCAAACAAGCAAAGTGGGTTAAGTGTCTTGCCCAAGGACACAACGGCTAGGCTATCTTTTTCTCCTGGCAGAGCGGGGATTCGAACCAGTGACCTTCCGGTGACCAGACAACCCGCTCTACCACCTGAGCCAAGGCCGCCCCAGAAGTCCATCAAACTGAGGTGAGCAGACAATATGAGCAAGTGTAATGATCTGAACTGTTTGGACTGAAGCTCGAAGCAGCCGGCGACGAAACTCCAGATACCAACAAACCAGCAGCGCAGACACATAAAAAACACGTGGATCAAACATTCTGCTGGATCCTGAAGAGCTCCTGATGATGAACACACATTATTCCAACATGAAGGTCCTGGTGGAAACCACCAGTCTTTGTTCTCTGACTCCTGTGGTTGTCATCACACAGAGCAGCTCGACACGACTCACAGAGTGGGTTTAACCAAACAGCCACAGACCCACCTGAAGCTCACGTCTGTTTCATCATGTGAAAGCAGAATCTGTGTCTGCAGTTAAAGAACAAGGACTGAGACTTAAATACCAGCTGGAAGGTGGATAAAAACCATGTTTTCTTTCTGCCAAACTTCAAAGCTGAAATCCTTCTGAAACCCTTCACACCACACAGGTAAACTTATCACCTCTCAAACTGCATTCTGAAAGGGGAAACCAAACAATTATGTTTTTATATATTTATGAGGAAGAAGTGGATGAGAACTCTGATCTAACTTAAGTTTAAGGTTGAATCACAGACTTTCAGGATCTGTTACAGACCCTTCAGGCATGAAGACCCTCACAATGTGGCCCCCATAAAGACTCACACACAGTTAAACTGTAATAACCAGCTCCCAACTTGTTTTACCTGCTGAGCTCTAACAACAGCAGCAGAGCTTAAAATTAGAATCAGAATAATGAGAACCAGGCTGAACCGAAATACTATTATTATTAGTTTTTTGTTTGTTTGCAGCTAGATACAGATTTCATTTTTATGAATAATGTTTTTATTATCAATATGTTTGAATATAATTAGATCAGCAGCACATAGAAAAATGTCTTCCCTCTGATCAAAGAAATATGGAGGTTTCCATCACTGACAAAAGGAACTTTACCAGTCCAGTGTTTATTATTTCATCATGTGGTTGTGAGTCTATAATAAACTCCACAGATAACATGCCTGTCTCACTGAAATCCAAGCAGAAGAAATCCGTCCCGTGTCATTTGACAGAAACCATTTCTGGTGAAGTAACTGGAGTGATGATTTTAAATGTGACTGGAGTCTTTAATAAAACCCAGAACAAACAAACATTAAATAATGACATCAGTCAAAAAACATAGCAGGACTTGGCTGGACGCTTTGACCACAAACCACTGCAAACATAAAGTCAATGGGAAATCTGCAGGGAACAACACAGTGATGGACGGACTGACAAACACATGCAGACAAGAAAATACTTTATGATGCAAAGAAGCCAAGATACAGAGCGGCGTTTTGGAATTTTCTCAATCCTCATGTGTCCCATCAATATCCAACACAAACTAAATATTTAGCCTGAAACTGCTCTGAAGTTTAGATGTTTGCTTCTTGTTTTTGCTGAATTCTCCGACAGTTCAGTCTCTGATGTGTCCAGAATGAAAACTCCAGTAAAACCCAGCGGGACGAGGTCAGCAGCACGGCTCCACTGTTTTTACTACAAATTCTTTTCAATCACAACGACGTCCAAGAACAGACCTGGATCGAATCAGGAATGAGAAACCGTCTGACATTATTAAAACATCAGAGTTGCTCGATAGAAACACTTTTTATTCAAAATAACTCACAGAAAAATAATAATGTCTTCAAATCTTTAACTTTCTACTGTTTCCTTTTATCTTTATGTAACGTTAAAACCACAAACTTCAACACTTATTCATTTGTTCTCAAAAATTCTTCTTTTCTCAGAATGAAAGCAAAGAAACATGGTCATTTGTTTTTACTATTGATTAAACTCTGGGATGAACATGAACAGGAATAAACTGATTTTAGCTTCATATTGTCTGTTATTAACCTCAGTGTTACACCATCCAGCAGGTACATGAAGGATCCTCTGACTCTGTTCTCCTGATGTTCTGTCTCCATCAACTCAAACCCTGAACCAGAGAACGATTCGTCTGGATGTTAAACTCAGCAGCACCTGAAAACCTGCTGCTGTTTAACATAAACACAAGAGCAACCCTGGCCCTTCCAAAACACCATAGACAACATGACACAAGCTCTCTGATTGGCTATAGGACACACATCACTTCCTGTTTTGAGGGCATCAATAAGAGAGTGAGTTTTAATGGGATCTGTGTGCAAAGCTCCTCTATCAATAGACCTAATGACCGTTTGCAGCCAGGCAGCCGATAACGTGCCAACGGCTGGAGGCAGATTATCAGATCAGTGTTTCTGCAGGACCAAGGAGCTTCAAAGTCTGGTCCGTGACCCCACAGAGGGCCAAAGGTAACCTCTCCAGGGCCCACATGTCAAACTCTTCATAAGTTTTAATCAGCTAGAAGGTTTATAATAGCATTTAAACATGACAATCTATATAAAAGAAAATCTGTACTGCTGATAAATGAGTGATTTCCATCAGACAGAGGCTCAGCACAACAATAAAAAAGATATTAAAGACATGAAAGACTATTACAGTCTAATTCTGTCAGCTTTTACATGGGTGAATTAAAGTCCTGTGACCTGACCAGAACACGCGTGACTCACTTTACAAGATGAATGAGTTGAAAGTTGTATTTGAGAATCTTGATCCATCTTTTTGATTTGCTGAGTGATGAAGAACTCTGACCTTGAGCTCATTGAACAAAATATTCTGTTCACACAGTCAAGAAAACTTCTAACACAAACACAGGTCCTGGTCCTGGTCCTGGTCCTGGTCCTGGTCCAGGTGACATGGAAACACCACAGACCTCCTGCTCCAGTTACCTGAGCATGTTAGATTCTATCAGATGAAGCATTCTAATGATCCTCCGATGAAGATCAGCATCAGATGTTTGTTTTAAATGTGTTGTGAAGCCCATCAGCTCCCAGAGGATGTACGATGGCCACCACAGTGTCTTTAAATCTACATCCTGAATTTTGCTGAATGTGGACGGTGACTTGTTCAGCATCTCCTCAGTTCCTCTGACCTCTGACCTTCAGAAGGATCCTCACTGTTCTCTCACCTCCTTCCTCCTCACGTGGTCAACAGCAGAGAGACTGATGTCCAGTCAACCAACATCTGACTGACCTTTAGCACCTCAGCCACCAGGGACTCATCCATCTCAGTGTCCATCTCCCAGCATCCTTCACTCCCCTCCCTGCTCTTTAATGCTAATGCAGCCATTTATAACTGCCACATTGACTTTCTCCTGCCACTGTATGTAAATACAATCTGCTGTGATCGATAGTCTGAGAGGTGACATGATGCTGATCACATTACAGAAACTAAACATGAACATGCACACAGCTAAATCTGCTCTTTTAGCCATAAACATTTTATTTCCAACACAAACATGAAACAAACACCAGTGATAATCAGAATTAAACTAACTGGACTCGGTAACAGATGGACAAATGAATCAATTAACTGAAGAACTATGTTCCAGTTATAAAATCTAGCAGGTTGTTTTTTGGGTCAGTTATTTCAAACCAGATTTTCCAGCTTTTTATTTAAATGTACTTTAGAATCAAGTTTTAAGAGTCAAATCTGAAACTAACTGAAAAGCAGAAAACTGCTACAAATGTCATGGAGAAAGACCAAACCCTAAACATGAACATGCTCGTTTTGTCCCAATATGTGCAACTGCTGCCACTAGAGGCTGCTACAGTAAACAACCGAAAACTGAAACATTAAAAATTAGGTTTATTTTAAACTGTAGAGGTAAAAAATCCACGATTCTTAAACTACAGAACATTTAATACTGATGACACACGAGTGTGTCCTTCTATCTGCACTAAAGATCTTTTTTATAACATCCTGTCTGGATGCACTTTTTCTTTATGACAAACTCTGAAACACGGTATTAAGAATAAAAAGCTTTGTTTTTAAGTATTTGGCTGGAACTAATTTTTCTTTGTCACATTAATTTTTATTGCGTTTATACATACACAGATTTTACAGGAACTTCAGTATAAAAACTTTATTCAATAAAGGGGTTATGACATCAAAATGCACTTTTTTGAGGTTTTTGGGGTATATCATGATGTGTTGTGCACTGATGAGGCCGTGTGAACGTCCAAAGCGAGTATCAAAGTTCCCGTTTGTGGGCGGTCCGCTTTGTTTCATATTTAAAAAACGGTCGAATCGGAAAGCACCATTTTTTCCTACGTGGCATTTCATCCTACGTATTTCATAGCGTCCAATAAAAGTGCACAGTACAGTAAACAGTCCAACCCCCCACCCCCACCCCACCCCCCCCACCCCATACACCGTTAGCTGCGTTGCGCTAGCTTGTGCTGCTGCTCTTGAGAAGAGATGGCTACGCAAACAGGGACCTGTTGTGTCCAAGGATGCTCAACCCATGCTGGAAGTTTACACTCACTCCCGAAGGATGAAAAAACTAGAGAAGAGTGGCTGAAGTTCATTTATGGAGAAGTGCCGCAGTTATAACCTCAATTTGAGAATATGTTCAGCTCACTTCACGGAGGACTGCTTCCATAACTTGGGTGAATTCAAGTTGGGATTGTCAAAGAAACTGATTTTAATTAAAAATTCTTTACCAACCCTGAAGGAGGCGACCACATCGTCAATACCCGTAAGTTTATTTATTTAATAAAATGCCGCCTTGCCTGATAAACGTTTGTTCGTGGTCTGAAGAGTTCATGATGCTAGCATGTGATAGCCGCTCTAGCAACAATGTCCGTGAGCAACAGGTTTATCATACCATATTGTGAATCTATTTTCATTGATAACATCTGACAGCACTGTTTATTCGCTCATGTGGTTTTGAGTAAGTGGTTTAATAATGTGCGATTAGTTGAGTTTTATGTGTTAACCCCTTCAGGCTCGAACATATACGGTTGTAAACGTCCACTCGCCATGTTACTGGACTGTTGACGGAGCCGAGAAGAAAGGCTTGCTGCAGGCAAGGGCGTATGAGGGCGTGTTTACCTACCTTCCCAAATATGGTTGTAGCCAATCAGAGCGAAGTCAGCCAGGGAGACCCACATATCATTAACGAAAGGAACCGTGTTGCTGAGAAGAGGATTCTGACCTGCCCGTACACCCCCGCCCTGTTAGTTTTTTAATCAAATTCTTTTGTGAGTTGACATATGCGGGCATATCTACTACATGAAATAGCTTTAAGCCAGTTTAAACAGTGATGTCATCTCACCTTTAAACAAACAAAGGCCTGATAACATTTCAGCTACAAACATGAATATTTTTCTTGTTTGGTTCCTTAAATTTCCAAAAATGTTTCATATGGAGCCAAACTACAGGAAATAAAGTTGATGCCAGAGAAGAAACAATTTGTTTCAAACTGAAACTATTTCTGTCTGATCTTATCCGTGTCAGTGGGCAGGTTTAGAAGCACGAATGGAGCTCTCCTTCTGGTTTAAGAGGACTCCCTGATGACATGTAAGCTGTGCAGAAGTTTGGATGAACCTACCTCCCACAGGTGTCGGCTGTTTCTGACGACTCCAGACTGCAGCTTGTCCAGCATCAGGGGAACACCCTGAAACGGGCCGATCCAGGTTCCCTGAGGGATCCTTTGAGCCGCGCAGATCCCATAACCCAGACCAGGAACCGTACTGGTGCAGAGACACACCTGCACTCACAACACAGACACACAACAAACAAACAACTTCACACACTGCGTGTTGTTTCTTTTTTCATCACACTCAATCCAGCGTTTGTAAAAATGTTATTTATGTGACACCGTTCTAGCTTTAGGTTAATTTTACATTCTTTGATTAAAGTATTTTCTGTTTTGTTAAATGCCAGTAATGTATCTGTGCAAACTAATTACTGTGATGTTTTAGAAAAAAATCTGAAAATTCATGTTCATTTGTATTTCAGATGAGTGTAGGACACATTAAGGATTTCTGCTATAGTTTATGTATAAATGAGTAATTTATACATAAAATGCTATTTGTCACCTACTTTAAACCAACATTTTAAAATTCTCTCCCAAAGTACAAACAAAGAAATGTCCCAATATTTGACTTTTCACTGAAGCGATGGTGGAAGCTTGTGCCTCAAGATGTTAGCAGGTTTTACTTGCAGCACCTTGACCATGACAGACAGACAGGATGTAGTATCACCTCTCTGGGCAGGTCTCTCAGCCAGTCAGGGACGTCCGGCAGCGGGACGGGAGCCGCCGTGCTGCTGGTACCAACGAGGCGGCGCAGCGAATGAAGGGGACCGTGCATGGGACACTCACCGTTCCTGTTGTCTGCACACATGTCACAACCTGCAGAGAGAAGAAATACACAATGACTCAAAATGTCTCTTTTACATCTGGGACTCCGTGTTTGTGGAGGGTCTGAGTCCACGACACCAGGGTGTGACGACTGCCCCACACAGCACAGAGAGGTCCTCTGGTACAGGGAATTCCTCGTCCCTCAAACTACTTTAGATACTTCTGATTAGATTAAGTTACATTCATTCCATCAGTGTGAAGAGCAGAAACCACACAGTGACCTATGCAGTCAGAGAAAATCAGACTAATATAAAGCAGAACATTTAAACAACATGAAGGAGCTTCAGTCTTCACAGTCAAGATTCATCTCCAATAAAACTGACGACACAGTCATTTCACAGTCTGTTCATTATGTGAAGCTATAAATACATTTATCTGAAATCAGTCCGTCTCTTGTTCCTGGAAATAACTCTCACTTGTTTTATCTTGGTTTTGTGACATGGAGGATCATCACTACAAGTTTTAAATTAACATTTGTTGTTATGTACTTGAGTAGGTAGGATTTAAAACCGTTAACCAGTTTAAACTAACTGGTCAAATCTGGTTTAAACTGGTTCGTTCGCGAGGCTAAGCTAACGTTTTTTTTAATTAATTCAGAAAACCCTGCAAATTAAACTGAACCGTAAATTAAGATATGTTTACGTACTTACACGAGATCTATCCTGTCCGAGCCGCTGATTTTTATTTTATTTTTAACTGTATGAAGGTTTAATTTAAGATAATGCAATCAGCTGTGGTAGCTTCCAGCAGCGGCGGGTTAAAGTTGGTACGGTCCACGGTTGGGGGTGTCGGAATATTAAAGATCGAGTTTTTTCAACTTAAATATGAGAAATATGCTGCACAATGATTAGTATGGACTTTATAAACATTTTAATAATTCTTATTTATTGTTTCTAATGTCTTTTGGGGAGTTAGCGCTTAAGTCGAAAGAATCTGACACCTCTGTCCCTCCTCCCGTTACAGAATCTTTGGGTGGTCCAGTAACATGAAATGGATATTCTGTGTTTATTTCTGGCTTTTTAGAGATTTTTTTAAATTATTTTATTTGTTTGTTTGCGCCATTTGTTAAATTATTTTTTCATTTACTTAATTTAATGTATTAATTTTGGTTTTGTAATGTTTTCTGAAATGTTACTATATATCATTATTTCCTGCTATTTTTTGATTTGTGGTGGTTTTTGAGAAACTGTTTTCTTTCGGTTTATTGTTTTAGGGTTTTTATGTTTGTTATCTTTGCACATCTGATTTTCTAAATGTTATTGCCCTGTTTTTGTTTTTGGTTTGTTTGTTTCTTTATTTTACAGAAACATTGTTTTTAAAATGTTCATTTAACCATTTAACCGCCAAAGTAGCAGAACCGCACCAGCTCTATCATCTGAATAAAAATAAACAAGCTTTTAATGTATCATTGCTTTTTTTTTACTTCCAGATGAAAATAATATATATATATGCATTTGATTTTAACAACAACATTTTATATATTTGACAAAAGTTCAAACCAATGTCCCTAGTTAGCAGGTAATCATATTCTAACAACTAACCTTAGTTTAGGGAAGGGGATTTACAGTGCTAAACGTTGGCCTTTCAATGACCTTGTGTGTCACAGGAAAATGAGAAATGACTCACAAAAACTGCTATTGAGACTCTTTTGGAACCTTTGCCATATTGAGACACACCTAGACAGTCTGACAGCCACAGTTTGCTTGAATCAGATAAACCCATTGTGGCCTGACATGGAAAAACTACTGATGCATTAAAAACAGGAAGTGTTTGCTCTCTGCGCAGAGTCGAACCTTGTGCATAAAACACAGCTTCTTCCTGCATTGGTCTCCTATATTGGGTACCACAAGTAAAGTCCCAACGCTGGTTCCTCTTTTTATTTCTGTGCTTGAATAGATAAATTAGGTTTAATTAAATCTTATCTTCTACCACCTGATCCTTCAATAGTTAGTTGTTTACCTAAACAACAAGTAAAAACCTGGAAGGGGACACACACATGAAACATTATGAAAGGAAATAAAAAGCTGAATCATTGACAGTAACGTTGCTGAGAATGTTAAAGGGTTAACTACTGTAAAGTTAACTGATCCTCTAAGCTTCATGTTGCAATTAAGCTGAAGTTTTGTCTGCTTTGAATAAAGTATTAAACCTCTCCAGAACTGGATGGGTCCTGGAAGAAACTTCAACTGATGAAGTAAAGAATTCTGTTTTCACTTGGGTCCAAATGAGGAAAAAAAAACCTGGGCTGTGTTTTTCCAGGCTAAATGTGGCGAGCAGCTTATTGTTGGGAAATTAGCAAGTGTCAACATTTGTTCAGAGATGCAGTCTGACAGTAATGGATGCTAATTGACTGTAACAACATAATGAGAGATGATTATCTGGGCAGAAAACTCCCACAGAGGCTGAAAGGAAAAGGATGTTAATGTTGTTTTTTCTGTCTTTCCCAAAATTAAATATTTGCCATTTGAAAGACTGACAACTGTTTTTGCTCAAAGATTTATTGAAGTTAATTAAATTGTATTAAAGTAATTTATTAATCAAAAAATGCAAGGCAGGTTCACGGCTGAGTAAATGGGAAAATTCCTCAATTTACTTTAATTTGTCAAAGTGGGAGAAAGAAAAGGTCTAATGTGAGTCGCTAATAATGACAGACAAGTATGAATTAAGTTTGAATATTTCCACCTCTGACTGGAAAAACTGACATGAGAATTATCATAATGTGTCGTCACTGAATTAAAAAAAATCCTCCTCAAACAGATCAGCTGAGGCAGAAAGTACAAACATGAACTTTATAATAATGATCAAAAGCTTTGACTGAAATGAGACACGAGATCAACACTAAATCATCTCAAAGAGAAAAGAATTGTTTGGTTTTTATACGTTCGTTAAAATCAGAATAATGTGTCTCAACATTTAATGACTTTGGAAATGACAGAGTTTAAAATTTACAGAATATTTCACATTAAATCATTTTGAGAGAGAGACACAGAACGGAACAGGCTGAAACATCTAAACAGTCAACACAAGACAAAAAGACGAGACGAGGACTAACTGATCAATCAGTCATCAAACCACAGAGAGAATGTGATTAAACTGAAGTTAAACAATGACACAAAAATCAACCTGAAGCTTATGGGACTGAACAAAAAATGGCAGATAAATCTGTTTATGAAACAAGTCACTTTAATCTGCTGCAGCTTGTAAAATGTGAGTTTGTAATTAATTTACTTTCTATAATAAATGAGTTCAACATTTATCCTGTTTCTCTCTGAGTGTTTGTAGCTGCTCAGACTGAGACACTAAATAATCACAATAAAAATTTTTTGCTCCGATGTCCATCATCAGAGACCCCCTCCGGCCGCAAGGTGGACACATGTTTAATACACACAAACACAAGTCTGTTATTCAGTTCATCATGCCCCCCCCCCATGACCTGAAGAAGGAAGAGGACCAAAACCCAAAATCATAACTTTCAAAAATACACGACAAACAGTTCAGCAGAAATAACCTGAACTCATCAGCTGAAAAGGAAACCAGTTCAGGTCTGCTGGTTCAGACTGGGTTCAAGTTCACAGTCTAAAATCATTCGCCAGAACCCAGTTCAAAGGTGACTCCAGATCTGGTATCTGGTTCTACGTCTGTCAGACCCCCCCACCCCCCCGCCCCGCGATGGAGGCATGTGTTACACCATCAGGATGTGTTTATTCAGAGCCGACGACCTGCTGCTCAGGAAACAACACAACTCGTTATTTAATTATTTCTTTGTTTTGGATCTTTTTAATCTCCTGTTCTATTTGAAGACTGTGAAACATTGGTAATTTAAATAAAGTTATATTATATTATTTATGGATCTACTGGTGAAAACACTGCAGCAATTAAAGAAGTGTTTTTAAACATCTGGGTTTTTATAACAGCTGGTCTCTGTGAGTGAAGATGTTTAATCACACCTGAAGATTTTAATCAAAATTTAATCGGAAAGAACTGATTTAAATCTTCTTAAAGCAGAATGACCATCAGCATCATTCTGTTTCTCAGGAACATGATGAAGTTCTACAGAGTTCTGCTCCTCAGTAACACTGATTAAACCCAACAGCTAAAACTGTAAAGAATATGTCTGAGATTTGGTCCAATTGGATCGAGACATGTTCGAGTTCAGATCACTCACGTTGTTACAGACTGAAACCCTTTAATTTACTGAACATAAAAACTCTGTTTCTGCTCACGAACATGAAGCAGCAGATGAGTTTTCACTTGGATCCAAACCTTTAAATATCAGGAAGTCTGGTTTGGATTTTCAGACTGATGAAGAGACCAAAAGTTCTGAGTGAATCAGGTTTGAAACAAACAGCTGCAGGAATCAGTGTGACGTAACCTTCAGATCAATAGGAGGACCAATATATGTAACGATAATAATAATAATAATAATAATAATAATATCTTTCTACATCAATATAATAAACTGATAATTTAATGATCCATATGACCTCAAGGAGGCAGGAAACACAGGGTTTGTGAAATCAGATCATTTATTTAACGTCTTGATGAAAATGTGTTTGTATCATCTCAGATGGATGACTCTGGATTTATTTTATTTTATTTTCACATAAAATAAATCTAATAAAAATTAAAGACATCGTGTCTCGGCCTTAAATGTGTTTTAGTATTTACACATTTTAAAATGTTAATATGAAGAAAAAGTGAGTCAAAGTAAATTCTGTTCTGATTTTTAATTTCTGACGATATGAAAACTGCTGCTGCTGTTTTCAGTTATAATAAAACCACATTCAAATGAAGAAAATCTTATTCTCCTCCTCATCCTCACCTCCTGATGAAGGACTCTTCATCATCCAACCACAGACACGTTGGTTGGAAACGTTCAGTCATTTATTAAATAAAAACTCGGATCAGATCTATTTAGAAACATTATTATTATTATTATTATTATTATTATTATTATTATTATTATTAGTGCAGGTCAGACGGACGAGTGTGTGATTGTTTTATCTGTACCGCTTCACACCCCCCACTCCCCCCACCCCCATCCGGCCGTGTTGGGATGATAAATAAGGGGCCGGCAGGCCGGTGGATCGATCCCCCCCCCAACACCATCACCCTCTCTCCTCCACAAACACAAAACTATATACAGCAATTAATTCCTGCTTGTCGCTCCATCCCTCACGGCGCTGCCGGCGCGTATCGACTCAGATTAATGCTGATGGTCCGTTTTATCACCGTGGAATAAACAGCGAGGGGCGGCGGGACTTCAGGACGGTCCGAGACGCCTGCGGCCGCAAGCAGCGCTGAGGATGAGGAGGATAACGGCTGAAGCGGCAGCGCGGCGCATCACGCCGCTGCAGCGGAATCCGTCGCGTCTTTTCGAGTCGGACTCAGATATAAAGACGCTGAAGGCCTCCGGACTCTGCAGCCGTGAAGAGTCCGGTTCCACACAGGACTCAATCCACCGACTGCTTGAAATAAAAGTTTGAACCGGAACTTCCTTTAACTTCCTTGGATAGTGTAATAGCTGTAACTTGTAATAAAGCGGATCAGGTGATTTGAAAGCAACATCTCGGTCTGTTGTAGGATATTTTCCTCTGCACGCGCATATTGACGCAAATAAAGACTTTTAAAAGTTTTATCAAAATACATCAAAATGACAAGAAAAACGTAAAATAACAAAAATTTTATTAAGAAAAATATTCCATTGATTTGTGAATCATTTAATTGATCCAAATTTACTGACACGCGCGCTTCGGGTGGAACGAAGGAACGGGCCGCTGACATGAGCATGCACGCGTGTGTGTGCACGCTAGTTTGGTGGCTTTTAGTCAATATCTGTCACACGAACACGCGCATTCACGCAGAATAAAAAATCATTGAGGTTAATTTTACCGGTAAAAATTTGATCCGGAAAGAAACGACTGGAATTATTTTTAAAACTTTACAGATTCTTTAAAATAAAAGTGGAGATAAAATCCAGGATTCTGTAAAGACTGTTTGTTTTTATTATATTAATAAAAATAATTTTAACCGGCTGATCTGAAAATTAAAAGAAAGAAAGAAGCTGTTTAACATCTGTAAGTTCACAGTCTGCTGCCCTTTGACCTCTGACCCACCACACCCTGTCACCCTCCTCCTCCTCCTCCATCCAACAGCAGCTTTTAAACCAACTTCTGATAATGGACAAGTTTCTAATATTTGACATGTTAAACTTCTAAAGATACACCACATGTTGAATATATTTACTCTATTTCAAATAAATTATAAGAATAAAGAACTTTATTTTTAGTTTATTTTTCTCCCAATTTATTCTCCACTGTTTTCAGAAAAACTACAAGTAAAGCTGAATTATTAGAAACATGCTTGACAGAAAAATAAATCAAAGTGTAAATAAAATATTCTTACAACTGCTTTACTGTTGATTAAACGGTAGAATTAACCTGAAGCGACTCACACAGAGTTTATAGGATTAAATAATCTGGAGTTTAAATAAAACCTGGAGATTCATGACGCAGCTGCTGATGAGACCTGCAGCCTTTAGATGAGTCACAGAAACACAATCAACTCTTAGATGTTTTCTTGTAAAGATAAAACATCAAAGTGATGTTAAAGGGCATCGCAGGTGAACACGCTAACAACACGGGAGGTTAAAGGTCACCAGGCAGCACCACAGATTAAAGAGAAAATCCCCAAAGATCACAGGGAACTGTTAAAAACTCCAAACACCAGATCTCAGAGTGTGTGTGTGTGTTTCTGTACAGTGTGTGTGTTTCTGTACAGTGTGTGTGTGTGTTTCTGTACAATGTGTGTGTGTGTTTCTGTACAATGTGTGTGTGTGTGTGTGTGTGTGTGTGCGTGCGTGTGTGCGTGTGTGTGTGGACGTACGGTTATTCAGCTCTCCTGTGTGGTTGCTCAGTGGGATGATCTCCATCCTCTGTTGACCGTACAGGTAATAATCCAGCTCCTCAGACGTCAGTTTGAACCTCGTTGTTGCTGCTTTGCCGCCGTCCTCGCCGCCTCCAGTGCTGCTGCTCTTCACGCTGGACGACACCACCCCGACCCCCCCACAGCTCTGCTCTTTGGCCTGATGGAGGAGCTCTGCTGCCGGGTTATGACCCTGCTGGTTTTCAGGAGGGACCACCACCACCAGGTCTGCACCTCCTCGAGCTGGTCCACCTCCTCCTCCTGGTCCTACAGGACCCGAGCACACCGGGGCCAACGCCTGCCCAAAGAGTGCAATCTGTTGTGGGACGGGGAGCTGAGAGAGACCTGCGGGGGTGGAGACTGAGGAGGACGGGGTGAGAGCGGCTGCTGCTGCCACAGCTGCTGCCACTGAAGATGAAGCTGCAGAGGAGGAAGATGTGGAGGAAGATGTTGTGGAGGACGTGCAGTGTGCAGAGGCCAGGAGGTGGCTGTGCAGACGGGACGAGCGCAGCGTGTCCACAGGGATGGAGAGGCGGTCAGGAGGGGGGGCCGGCGGGGCCAGAGGAGCCTTGAGCTGAGCCTGAGGAAAGAGTTGCTGCCAGTGCTGCAAGTAAGACGGGTCCACCTTCAGGAAGGCCGAGCCGCTTGGGTCACCTGGCTTCAGCATGGCTGCCAGCTAAGGGGTCACATGGGGGGGGCGGCATACACGTGAACATTCAGGACACAAAAAGCAGAACATGAAAAAAACATGTAGGACTCAGAAGATTCAATGAATAAAATCCAGCTGACAACATCAAAAAATACAAACACACACACCATGAAACACACCCAAAGAAACTAAAACACACACACATTAACACACCATAAAACACACCAAAAACACACACACACACCAAAAGAGGGGAAAAAACATGCCAGTTTTAATTTTAGGTTCTAAAATGTTTTCAATGTTTTGTACCAGATTAATTTGAGGGTGAAGAATCATCCTCTTGATAAGGATTTTAAATTATTCCCACATTTTTTACACTGATGGTTAATTAATTATGACTGTGAATATTTCAGATTATTCTGTGACAATTAAATTGAAGGAAACTGGTTTAATCCACAAATAATGAGTTTTATTCTTCATCTTTCAGGTGTAATTTTATAAATTAATCACAACACACACACACACTTTTAGAAAAACAGCTTGTTATTTTACCATAAAATTAAACATGTTTAGTTTTTATTTGAGCTCGTTTACAGATGAAACCCTCCGGATCTGGTCTGAGGCGTCAGGAGGATTTTCTCTGATCCGTTTCACCTTAACGCTGATAATTACAGCTGATCACTGTTATTCATTAGATGCGTTTACTTAAAAGAAACAGTCATTCACTGCAGATTAGTTTTGTAGATTGATTTCTTATTGGCAAAAAGGTCAGAAAATCAATTCAATCTATTCTGTAATTATTGGATATGAAGTTAGATA
>SSNP01000030.1:96140-112756 GCA_006937955.1 Pachypanchax playfairii | reverse complement strand
ACACACACACACACCAAAAGAGGGGGAAAAATGCCAGTTTTAATTTTAGGTTCTAAAATGTTTTCAATGTTTTGTACCAGATTAATTTGAGGGTGAAGAATCATCCTCTTGATAAGGATTTTAAATTATTCCTACATTTTTTACACTGATGGTTAATTAATTATGACTGTGAATATTTCAGATTATTCTGTGACAATTAAATTGAAGGAAACTGGTTTAATCCACAAATAATGAGTTTTATTCTTCATCTTTCAGGTGTAATTTTATAAATTAATCACAACACACACACACACACACACTTTTAGAAAAACAGCTTGTTATTTTACCATAAAATTAAACATGTTTAGTTTTTATTTGAGCTCGTTTACAGATGAAACCCTCCGGATCTGGTCTGAGGCGTCAGGAGGATTTTCTCTGATCCGTTTCACCTTAACGCTGATAATTACAGCTGATCACTGTTATTCATTAGATGCGTTTACTTAAAAGAAACAGTCATTCACTGCAGATTAGTTTTGTAGATTGATTTCTTATTGGCAAAAAGGTCAGAAAATCAATTCAATCTATTCTGTAATTATTGGATATGAAGTTAGATAAAAAGTTAGAAAATGTTTAAAAGCGGTTCATCAGGATAAAAACGGAAGGGATTTTGTGTCTTTTGAAACGGACCGTTTCACCGTTCAGTTGAATTAATTCTTTTAACGACTGTCAGACCGTAAAAACCCTCCGCTTCCATCCTGCCGCTCAAATGTTCCGGTAACCGACGGATTTGTTTTACGCGCAATAACAAACACATCAAATCAAATATCAAAAAGCGTGCACACACACTCACGCGCGCTCTTAGAAGTAGTTTATAGAGTAAAGCAGTCGGTGATGAAAAGTTTCATGTGAACAGGTAAACAGGTGATCCAGGTCCGGGTCCGATCAGCGGCACGGGGCGCTGCGTGCGCCCGGGTAGAGGCAGCTGTCGGCGGGAAGACACGCGCAGAGGCTCCGTGGTGCTTCCTGGTTTTTCCTGAATGTATTTTTATTTTTTACGTGAAAGTTGTTAAAGCGCAGAAAAGGCTCATCGCTGTTGGACCTCGCACGGTCCTAGGTGCTGGTTTCTGGGCTGCAGTTAGAGGGTCTGTCCTGCTCCGGGATGCGGTGAACCACGGACGGGAGCCGGCACAGTTCGCTGCGTCCTGCGCGTCTCCGGAGCCAAAACTGCGTGAGCTTCTCCCTCTCTGAGCTCCCCCATTCACGAGCCCCCTCCCCTCCCTCTATCCCCTCCTTTAATTCTCACGGATCATTCCTGCCTCCGTCTCTTTTTCTCCACTACCCCCCCCCCCTTCTGCTGGTCCCTTCCTTTTCTCCAGATCATCTCAGGTCTCTGCATCCAGATCTTTATTTAGGAGAAATGTGACGTGGTTGTGTACAAATCTCAGAAACTTCTCTGTGATCAGGTGTGACCACGTGTCATCAGGTCTTCCTCCTGGAATCTCAGAGTTGGACTCCAACATGAAGATCAGTCTGGTCAGATGTTCAGTGAGGTCTTCAGAATATCTACAGGTCCGTTTGTTTTTAGGGTTCACAGACTTTTACAGAAAAATGTCACTTTATCAGGAACTTTCACTCCAGATGTAAAACAGCTGTTTGTTCTTTTTCTTAAATCCAGTTAAAACCTTCATGAACCAAGAATCTGAAGTAGAAACATCTGGTTTGTTTCCATCAGCTGGTTTGTACTGCCGCCAGCAGGCGGCGCTATCAGCTGCATTTGCATAGCGATAGAGTAAAACAGCTGTTGTTAACAAGAGAAATATGGAGAAGGAAAACAAACCAAATGTACGTATATAATTAAAATGAAGAACAGGATTCTGTAGTTTATCTTTGATGTTGGTGAGTATTGATCATATTTATTATGCTGAAGAACCGATATGATCAAATATCAAATGAAATGTTTTCTGAAAAGTGAACACGAGCAACAACTCTCTAAACGTTTAACCCTGAAATAATGAGCATGTAGTTTAACCCAGCTGATTTCGTGTCCTCCACATGTTGTGTTGTCTGCTGAGGCTCGAGCCGATCCTGGATCCAAACCCTGGACAGATGGAGCCTGATGAGCACTGGGGCCACGGGACCTCTACAAACTCCTGTACAAAAAAAGATCAAATTCTCTTTGGAAAGTCAAGATAAATTTCCACATAACAGATCAAAGATAAAAAAAAACATTTTGGTTCCAAAATACTGTATCTGACTCTGAAGAGTGGAACTGGAGGTTTTAACTGTGTCATGATGGTGAACATCATCCTGCTGCCTCCAACGCCAGGATTTCACCAACTTAGTTCCTGTAAAAGATGACGAGCATTCAGAACATCATGTAGACTCTCGTCTAACTCAGTCACTCCTTCCACAGACCAAAGATTTGTCAGATCATTCTGGAAAACATGCAGCAACATGTGGATGTTAAGGAGTTTATCCCCAGCACTGATGGAGGCGACCATCGTTCTGAATTCCACGTCACCATGAAACGTCACTCTGGAAAAATGAAGGTCGTTTCCAAAACTCAGGGGCTTGTTCTTGTTTTGGGAGAGACTTTCTAAACTGTGGGTTTGACTTCTTGTTAGTTCTGTTGACGACTCTGGTCTGTGTTAAAATGAAGATTATCGGTGTCACAACATGGATTATCACGTCTTCCTGCAGGTGGCCGTCCTGTTGTGCGCTCACCTACATGCTCATTCAGTGTGTGTTTGCAGATAAGCCGAGTTACAGCCGAGTGCTCTGTGTTTGTGGTTTGACTCGTAAGTCACGGCTCGGAGTTTCCCACCATGTAAAGCACAGATGAGTTAATGTAGGTTTGAGTGGATAAGAGCGTCAGCTGGAAACGCAGCGGTGTGTTATGACTGGCGCTGGTCTGACAGGCCCCATTCGTCATCCCACCGAGCGCCGCTGGATTGATAAAGAACACAAACATCAGCGTCTGAAAATGAACTCTGGTCGACTTGAAGTGACTTTTTCAGCTCTGAGGAATGCAGAGCAGCAACGGGTCGTCTGATTGGCTGCTGGGTCAGAGGGCTGCTAGTTCAAATCCCATCTTCTATGTAGGTTTTGTTTCTGAAGACAAATTTAAACACAAACATTTATTTATGATTCCAAGTAAAAACTCTGTGGGCGAGTTAATGAAACAGGAAGTATTTGAGATTGAAGGAAGTTAAAAAGCCTCTCAAGACCAGTTCCAGCTCTTTTTTTTAAAGAAATTATTCAGATTTTTAAATCTCAGGGATTATATTTTATATATTGTAACTCCTGTTGGAGCATCAGACTTTCACAGCAGATATTTTTCCTGTTATCAGGAGTTTAATAATAAAAAACTATTTACCTTTTTAAAGAAATGAGTTGAAATTGTTCTTCTCTCTGAGGAAGAACGTGTTGATTTCATGAAAAATTCTTTAATAGTGTATTCAATATATTTACAGCAGTTAAATCTGGGGTTTGGATGATCTTTTAAAAGATAAATAGTCATGATTAGTTATTTGTTCTTTTGAATTTGAATTTTTCAGTTTCTTCATCATTATTTTCAAGCCAAACCATAATTCTTCTCCATATTGTCACCAGGGATCTTCTGTTTCAGACAGAAAACAGCAGAAACAAGAAAAGCAGAGCAGAATTAGCTGTTTTCATTCATTGATTAATGGCTTTCCAAAGCAAAGCACATCGAAAGGCGCCGGCCGATCAATAAATTAACTGCCCAAATTCATCATTTTCTACAACAAAAGCTAATTATTTAGACGGCTGCAGGAAAAGAAAAAAACATATTATTAACAAGAGTTCATTTAGCAGAGCTTTGTATTCCTGAGTGGATCTGCTGTTTACGCTCAGGAGCTTCAGATCCAACATCAGGAAATGGAACTTCCTTAAGATGAAAACATTAAAGCAGGATCTCACGAGGCTGCGGCTGTTTCACCTGAACATGACGCTTCTGCAGCATGTTCTCTACATGGCTGATCACCTGGACAGAGAGCTGAAGAAACATTTACTTCTCATATTTAATCACAAAGTGTCTAAAACTGGTTCATAATTTTCCTCATAATTAAAATTTGTCCACAAACACTCCAAACAACCTGAGAGCAGTTTGAGACGCGTTCCAGATGTTCTGCAACTGTTCTAACAGAAACTTCAAACACAACAACGAGGTCCAACAGCTCACACGTTCATTAACAACCCTCACTAACATGATCAGATATTTAGGAAACTCCCAGTCCAGTCTGTTGTCGACGTCTGAAGATCCAAAATGAAACTGATGAGTCCCGGTGAAAAAGCTCCCGTCCATGATCAGATCAGGTTCATCGTCCAAACCAACACATTCGGTATTTATTCACAGGTTTCAGCTGGTGGGTTCAACAGCAGCTGACACACTGCTGGTCCAGGTCCAGGCTTCACCTGACCCTAGAATACTGGTATCCAGAGGTCAGAGCTGTCTGGTCCTGCAGCTGTAAAACCAGCCCAAACCATCAACCCTCCACCACCGTGCTGACAGCTGGGATCTGGGATGATGTCGCTATGGTTTACAGCTGCAGGACCAGAAAGTTCTGACCTCTGGATACCAGTATTCTAGGGTCAGATGAAGCCTGGACCAAACTGGATCATAAACCAGAACAACAATCCCAAACCCATCAGCTGATCTACAACAGAATGACTGAAGAAGAAACGTACCCCGTTACAGCATTGATCCAGCCAGGGTCCAGACCTGAACCTGACTGAGATGCTGGTGGACCTTCAGAGACCTGAACCTGAAGATGCTGGTGGGCCTTCAGAGACCTGAACCTGACGGAGATGCTGGTGGACCTTCAGAGACCTGAACCTGACCCGAGATGCTGGTGGACCTTCAGAGACCTGAACCTGACTGAGATGCTAGTGGACCTTCAGAGACCTGAACCTGACTGAGATGCTGGTGGACCTTCAGAGACCTGGACCTGCCTGAGATGCTGGTGGTTCTTCAGAGACCTGAACCTGACTGAGATGCTGGAGGACCTTCAGAGACCTGAAGATGGATGATATTCTTTCTGATTAGTTTGATTTTGAAGTGAAAACCTTCTTCTAACTCATGAGCTCATAAATCACTGATGGAGTTTAAACAGTTTCTTTTCTCTGCAGGTTAATTGAAGCTTTATTGGTTTAAATCCACGCGGGTTAGTTAGTGCACAAGTGACGGTAATTCAATTAAAACATTTGCACTTCATTTACACTCTGCTGCACACACACATGCATAAATACATGACCGCGTCGCTGGAACCTGGTATTTATAAATACACACCTTTAAACTGTGTCACATTCATTTACATAGAAGCAAGTTGTTAAGGTCCCGCTTTGACATTCAATTAAAATGTTTACATTTCTGCTTAATTAATTTGGAGGACGGAGGCAGGAAAAGACGAATGGACGCGCTGCTTTGACAGGAGGCCGATAACTGTGTGTGTGTGTTAGATAGAGAGAGTGTGTGTGTGTGTGTGTCTTGGAGAGAGAGAGTGTGTGTGTGTGTGTTAAGGTCACGGCAGGCTCACTATTATAATTCATCTCTACAGACGTGTATTCATCAGGGACTTATATTCTCTTTTTCAGCTTTATTTCCAGCAGCTGAAGCAGAGCCGAGGCTGCTGAAGCTCCTTCTTCTTCTGTGGTATTCAGTTCTTTAATGTTGAAAATAATTTTTGATCATGTTGGAAAATGAATTTGTTTGTCAGTCATGAAGGAAATTAAACCCCTCAGGGCAGCAGGGTCGTTTCTCCTGATCTGTATTTATATATGCAGTACATGGTTTTATGGTATCTGGATAGAACCAGGTCTGGTACTGATCAATCTGGCTCTGCTTTAATAAATACAAATATTCCTACAGTTATACACAGTGTGTCAACTGTCAAAAATCTGAGATCTGATTAGGATGGTGCTTTGTGACATGACAGACGAAACCGGAACCGCCTGTTACTCTTTAATTCTGTTCGGATTGAATTTAAAGTCGATTTGGATCAGGAATCTGAACTGAACTGACCCAGGGAGCGTTTTCTGTTGGTGACGTGTTATTAATGAGCTGACTGTGGGACAGAGAAGCAAACAGGAGTTTAAACTCATTTTAGTAAATTAAATGTAAAATCTCTCTCTCCTCGTGTACCGGATCGTTTTAAACCCTCTAATCTCATTTCTCTTCAGTTCGCTTCTTCTGTCATGGTGTATGTAATCCTCTCATCAGTAGGCGGGGTTTTATATGGGCTCCGCCCACATGGGAGTGGTTTTGTGATGTAGCCGGTGATGCGCGGTCTCACGCGCCGCCTCCCAGCTGAGGCTCCCCGTTTCCTTCCTCTCCCCCGCCGAACCGTCGCTTCCAGCAGGGCCGACGCCGCCGCAGCCTCCGGTGGGAGAACATGGAGCTCCGAACGGTCGTCCCGGTTCTGCTCGTCCTGGCGGCCGCGTGCCTGCAGTCGATGTCCGAAGCGTTTTCACGGAGAGGCCCGAAGGTCACCGAGAAGGTGGGTGATGATGAAATGTCCGCATTTATTTGCATTAAACTGCATCTGACCTCTCCGTGCACCAGCTACATCTCCGCGTCAAAGGCTGCCGTGTACGAATGTGCGTGAAACAGAGCACGCGCATGCTGACACAGGTGTGCACGCGCACACACAGGTGAAGTGAAGGTTCAGATTCAAGAGGGTGATACGTGAAGACTTTTATTTATCTCTTTAGGGTTTCAGATCCTTCCAGAGCATGACAGCACACGCGCACTCGCACACACAGCTGTCCACGTGTCCCTTCAGATTACACGCAGTGTGATTTCAGCTCTTCCGAAAAGTTCTGATAAAACCGATTTAAGGAGACAAACAGAAACACGATGTCTGATTCACTGATCTCTGTTTAACAGGAACTCAAAGATAAAATAGATCATGTAC
Source organism: Pachypanchax playfairii (assembly GCA_006937955.1). Lineage (NCBI taxonomy): Eukaryota > Metazoa > Chordata > Actinopteri > Cyprinodontiformes > Aplocheilidae > Pachypanchax > Pachypanchax playfairii. The sequence goes on along the minus strand of SSNP01000030.1, from coordinate 105,842 downwards.
AAATATTTAATATAAAGACCGATTTACAGCGAGAAAACGAACTTCCTGTTGCTCCAACAGGACTAAGACTCTATTTTCATCTCCATGTTTCAGCCTGTGCAGGAGAAACACCTGATCACACCTGAACAGCCTCTCAAAGAGAGCGAGATGATGGTGACTGTCTGGTTTTAAGGTCACAAAGATCTCATGAAACAAATAAACAGGATAAATGAAAGTGAGTGTCAGGTTAGAGCTGTGCAGCCAGTCAGTGCAACCTGTACAGTCAGGATCTTACCTGTGCAGTCAGTATCTTACCCGTACAGTCAGGATCTTACCTGTGAGGTCAGTATCTTACCTGTACAGTCTCTAACTTACCTGTACAGTCTGGATCTTACCTGTGCAGTCTGGATCTTACCTGTGCAGTCTGGATCTTACCTGTGCAGTCAGTATCTTACCTGTACAGTCTCTAACTTACCTGTGAGGTCAGTATCTTACCTGTACAGTCTGGATCTTACCTGTGCAGTCAGTATCTTACCTGTGCAGTCTGGATCTTACCTGTGCAGTCAGTATCTTACCTGTACAGTCTCTAACTTACCTGTGAGGTCAGTATCTTACCTGTACAGTCTGGATCTTACCTGTGCAGTCAGTATCTTACCTGTGCAGTCTGTATCTTACCTGTACAGTCTGGATCTTACCTGTGCAGTCAGTATCTTACCTGTACAGTCTGGATCTTACCTGTGCAGTCAGTATCTTACCTGTACAGTCTCTAACTTACCTGTGAGGTCAGTATCTTACCTGTACAGTCTGGATCTTACCTGTACAGTCTGGATCTTACCTGTGCAGTCAGTATCTTACCTGTACAGTCTCTAACTTACCTGTACAGTCTGGATCTTACCTGTGCAGTCAGTATCTTACCTGTACAGTCTGGATCTTACCTGTGCAGTCAGTATCTTACCCGTACAGTCTGGATCTTACCTGTGCAGTCAGTATCTTACCTGTACAGTCTCTAACTTACCTGTACAGTCTGGATCTTACCTGTGCAGTCTGGATCTTACCTGTGCAGTCAGTATCTTACCTGTGCAGTCTGGATCTTACCTGTGCAGTCTGGATCTTACCTGTGCAGTCAGTATCTTACCTGTACAGTCTGGATCTTACCTGTGCAGTCAGTATCTTACCTGTACAGTCTCTAACTTACCTGTGAGTCAGTATCTTACCTGTACAGTCTGGATCTTACCTGTGCAGTCTGGATCTTACCTGTGCAGTCTGGATCTTACCTGTGCAGTCAGTATCTTACCCGTACAGTCTGGATCTTACCTGTGCAGTCAGTATCTTACCTGTACAGTCTCTAACTTACCTGTACAGTCTGGATCTTACCTGTGCAGTCAGTATCTTACCTGTACAGTCTGGATCTTACCTGTGCAGTCAGTATCTTACCTGTACAGTCTCTAACTTACCTGTGAGGTCAGTATCTTACCTGTACAGTCTGGATCTTACCTGTACAGTCTGGATCTTACCTGTGCAGTCAGTATCTTACCTGTGCAGTCTGGATCTTACCTGTGCAGTCAGTATCTTACCTGTGCAGTCAGTATCTTACCTGTACAGTCTCTAACTTACCTGTGAGGTCAGTATCTTACCTGTACAGTCTGGATCTTACCTGTGCAGTCTGGATCTTACCTGTGCAGTCAGTATCTTACCTGTGCAGTCAGTATCTTACCTGTACAGTCTGGATCTTACCTGTGCAGTCAGTATCTTACCTGTACAGTCTGGATCTTACCTGTGCAGTCAGTATCTTACCTGTACAGTCTGTATCTTACCTGTGAGGTCAGTATCTTACCTGTACAGTCTGTATCTTACCTGTGCAGTCTGGATCTTACCTGTGCAGTCAGTATCTTACCTGTGAGTCAGTATCTTACCTGTACAGTCTGGATCTTACCTGTACAGTCTGGATCTTACCTGTGCAGTCAGTATCTTACCTGTGCAGTCTGGATCTTACCTGTGCAGTCAGTATCTTACCTGTACAGTCTCTAACTTACCTGTACAGTCTGGATCTTACCTGTGCAGTCTGGATCTTACCTGTGCAGTCAGTATCTTACCTGTGCAGTCAGTATCTTACCCGTACAGTCTGGATCTTACCTGTGCAGTCAGTATCTTACCTGTACAGTCTGGATCTTACCTGTGCAGTCTGTATCTTACCTGTACAGTCTGGATCTTACCTGTGCAGTCAGTATCTTACCTGTACAGTCTCTAACTTACCTGTGAGGTCAGTATCTTACCTGTACAGTCTGGATCTTACCTGTGCAGTCTGGATCTTACCTGTGCAGTCTGGATCTTACCTGTGCAGTCAGTATCTTACCTGTGCAGTCAGTATCTTACCTGTGCAGTCTGGATCTTACCTGTGCAGTCAGTATCTTACCTGTGCAGTCAGTATCTTACCTGTACAGTCTGTATCTTACCTGTGCAGTCAGTATCTTACCTGTACAGTCTCTAACTTACCTGTGAGGTCAGTATCTTACCTGTACAGTCTGGATCTTACCTGTTCAGTCAGTATCTTACCTGTTCAGTCTGGATCTTACCTGTGCAGTCTGTATCTTACCTGTGCAGTCAGTATCTTACCTGTACAGTCTGGATCTTACCTGTGCAGTCAGTATCTTACCTGTACAGTCTCTAACTTACCTGTGAGGTCAGTATCTTACCTGTGCAGTCTGGATCTTACCTGTGCAGTCAGTATCTTACCTGTACAGTCTGTATCTTACCTGTGCAGTCAGTATCTTACCTGTACAGTCTGGATCTTACCTGTGCAGTCTGGATCTTACCTGTGCAGTCAGTATCTTACCTGTGCAGTCAGTATCTTACCCGTACAGTCTGGATCTTACCTGTGCAGTCAGTATCTTACCTGTACAGTCTCTATCTTACCTGTGAGGTCAGTATCTTACCTGTGCAGTCTGTATCTTACCTGTGCAGTCTGGATCTTACCTGTGCAGTCTGGATCTTACCTGTGCAGTCAGTATCTTACCTGTACAGTCTGGATCTTACCTGTGCAGTCAGTATCTTACCTGTACAGTCTCTAACTTACCTGTGAGGTCAGTATCTTACCTGTACAGTCTGGATCTTACCTGTACAGTCTGGATCTTACCTGTGCAGTCAGTATCTTACCTGTACAGTCTGGATCTTACCTGTGCAGTCAGTATCTTACCTGTGCAGTCTGTATCTTACCTGTGCAGTCTGTATCTTACCTGTGCAGTCAGTATCTTACCTGTACAGTCTCTAACTTACCTGTGAGGTCAGTATCTTACCTGTACAGTCTGGATCTTACCTGTACAGTCTGGATCTTACCTGTGCAGTCAGTATCTTACCTGTACAGTCTCTAACTTACCTGTACAGTCTGTATCTTACCTGTACAGTCTGGATCTTACCTGTTCAGTCAGTATCTTACCTGTGCAGTCAGTATCTTACCCGTACAGTCTGGATCTTACCTGTGCAGTCAGTATCTTACCTGTACAGTCTCTAACTTACCTGTGAGGTCAGTATCTTACCTGTACAGTCTGGATCTTACCTGTACAGTCTGGATCTTACCTGTGCAGTCAGTATCTTACCTGTACAGTCTGGAACTTACCTGTGCAGTCAGTATCTTACCTGTACAGTCTCTAACTTACCTGTGAGGTCAGTATCTTACCTGTACAGTCTGGATCTTACCTGTACAGTCTGGATCTTACCTGTGAGTCAGTATCTTACCTGTACAGTCTGGATCTTACCTGTGCAGTCAGTATCTTACCTGTGCAGTCTGGATCTTACCTGTGCAGTCTGGATCTTACCTGTGCAGTCTGTATCTTACCTGTGCAGTCTGGATCTTACCTGTGCAGTCAGTATCTTACCTGTGCAGTCAGTATCTTACCCGTACAGTCTGGATCTTACCTGTGCAGTCAGTATCTTACCTGTACAGTCTCTAACTTACCTGTGAGGTCAGTATCTTACCTGTACAGTCTGGATCTTACCTGTGCAGTCTGGATCTTACCTGTGCAGTCAGTATCTTACCTGTGCAGTCTGGATCTTACCTGTGCAGTCAGTATCTTACCTGTACAGTCTGGATCTTACCTGTGCAGTCAGTATCTTACCTGTTCAGTCTCTATCTTACCTGTGAGGTCAGTATCTTACCTGTACAGTCTGGATCTTACCTGTGCAGTCTGGATCTTACCTGTGCAGTCTGGATCTTACCTGTGCAGTCAGTATCTTACCTGTGCAGTCAGTATCTTACCTGTACAGTCTGCATCTTACCTGTGCAGTCTGGATCTTACCTGTGCAGTCAGTATCTTACCTGTGCAGTCAGTATCTTACCCGTACAGTCTGGATCTTACCTGTGCAGTCAGTATCTTACCTGTACAGTCTCTAACTTACCTGTACAGTCTGTATCTTACCTGTGCAGTCTGGATCTTACCTGTGCAGTCAGTATCTTACCTGTGCAGTCAGTATCTTACCCGTACAGTCTGGATCTTACCTGTGCAGTCAGTATCTTACCTGTACAGTCAGTATCTTACCTGTGCAGTCAGTATCTTACCTGTGCAGTCAGTATCTTACCCGTACAGTCTGGATCTTACCTGTGCAGTCAGTATCTTACCTGTACAGTCTCTAACTTACCTGTGAGGTCAGTATCTTACCTGTACAGTCTGGATCTTACCTGTGCAGTCAGTATCTTACCTGTGCAGTCTGGATCTTACCTGTGCAGTCAGTATCTTACCTGTGCAGTCAGTATCTTACCTGTACAGTCTGTATCTTACCTGTGCAGTCAGTATCTTACCTGTACAGTCTCTAACTTACCTGTGAGGTCAGTATCTTACCTGTGCAGTCTGGATCTTACCTGTGCAGTCAGTATCTTACCTGTGCAGTCTGGATCTTACCTGTGCAGTCAGTATCTTACCTGTGCAGTCAGTATCTTACCTGTACAGTCTGGATCTTACCTGTGCCGTCAGTATCTTACCTGTACAGTCTCTAACTTACCTGTACAGTCTGGATCTTACCTGTGCAGTCTGTATCTTACCTGTGCAGTCTGGATCTTACCTGTGCAGTCAGTATCTTACCTGTACAGTCTCTAACTTACCTGTGAGGTCAGTATCTTACCTGTACAGTCTGTATCTTACCTGTGCAGTCTGGATCTTACCTGTGCAGTCAGTATCTTACCTGTGCAGTCAGTATCTTACCCGTACAGTCTGGATCTTACCTGTGCAGTCAGTATCTTACCTGTACAGTCTCTAACTTACCTGTGCGGTCAGTATCTTACCTGTACAGTCTGTATCTTACCTGTGCAGTCTGGATCTTACCTGTGCAGTCTGGATCTTACCTGTGCAGTCTGGATCTTACCTGTGCAGTCTGTATCTTACCTGTGCAGTCTGGATCTTACCTGTGCAGTCAGTATCTTACCTGTACAGTCTCTAACTTACCTGTGAGGTCAGTATCTTACCTGTACAGTCTGTATCTTACCTGTACAGTCTGGATCTTACCTGTGCAGTCAGTATCTTACCTGTGCAGTCTGGATCTTACCTGTGCAGTCTGGATCTTACCTGTGCAGTCTGGATCTTACCTGTGCAGTCAGTATCTTACCCGTACAGTCTGGATCTTACCTGTGCAGTCAGTATCTTACCTGTACAGTCTCTAACTTACCTGTACAGTCTGGATCTTACCTGTGCAGTCAGTATCTTACCTGTACAGTCTGGATCTTACCTGTGCAGTCAGTATCTTACCTGTGCAGTCAGTATCTTACCCGTACAGTCTGGATCTTACCTGTGCAGTCAGTATCTTACCCGTACAGTCTGGATCTTACCTGTGCAGTCAGTATCTTACCTGTACAGTCTCTAACTTACCTGTACAGTCTGGATCTTACCTGTGCAGTCTGTATCTTACCTGTGCAGTCTGGATCTTACCTGTGCAGTCAGTATCTTACCTGTACAGTCTCTAACTTACCTGTGAGGTCAGTATCTTACCTGTACAGTCTGGATCTTACCTGTACAGTCTGGATCTTACCTGTGCAGTCAGTATCTTACCTGTGCAGTCTGTATCTTACCTGTACAGTCTGGATCTTACCTGTGCAGTCAGTATCTTACCTGTACAGTCTCTAACTTACCTGTGAGGTCAGTATCTTACCTGTACAGTCTGGATCTTACCTGTACAGTCTGGATCTTACCTGTGCAGTCAGTATCTTACCTGTGCAGTCAGTATCTTACCCGTACAGTCTGGATCTTACCTGTGCAGTCAGTATCTTACCTGTACAGTCTCTATCTTACCTGTGAGGTCAGTATCTTACCTGTACAGTCTGGATCTTACCTGTACAGTCTGGATCTTACCTGTGCAGTCAGTATCTTACCTGTACAGTCAGTATCTTACCTGTGCAGTCAGTATCTTACCTGTGCAGTCAGTATCTTACCTGTGCAGTCAGTGTCTTACCTGTACAGTCTCTAACTTACCTGTGCGGTCAGTATCTTACCCGTACAGTCTGGATCTTACCTGTGCAGTCAGTATCTTACCTGTACAGTCTGGATCTTACCTGTGCAGTCTGGATCTTACCTGTGCAGTCAGTATCTTACCTGTGCAGTCTGGATCTTACCTGTGCAGTCTGGATCTTACCTGTGCAGTCAGTATCTTACCTGTACAGTCTGGATCTTACCTGTGCAGTCAGTATCTTACCTGTACAGTCTCTAACTTACCTGTGCGGTCAGTATCTTACCTGTACAGTCTGGATCTTACCTGTGCAGTCAGTATCTTACCTGTACAGTCTCTAACTTACCTGTACAGTCTGTATCTTACCTGTGCAGTCTGTATCTTACCTGTGCAGTCAGTATCTTACCCGTACAGTCTGGATCTTACCTGTGCAGTCAGTATCTTACCTGTACAGTCTCTAACTTACCTGTGAGGTCAGTATCTTACCTGTACAGTCTGGATCTTACCTGTACAGTCTGGATCTTACCTGTGCAGTCAGTATCTTACCTGTGCAGTCTGGATCTTACCTGTGCAGTCAGTATCTTACCTGTGCAGTCAGTATCTTACCTGTACAGTCTGGATCTTACCTGTGCAGTCAGTATCTTACCCGTACAGTCTGGATCTTACCTGTGCAGTCAGTATCTTACCTGTACAGTCTCTAACTTACCTGTGCAGTCTGGATCTTACCTGTGCAGTCTGGATCTTACCTGTGCAGTCTGGATCTTACCTGTGCAGTCAGTATCTTACCTGTGCAGTCTGTATCTTACCTGTGCAGTCAGTATCTTACCTGTGCAGTCAGTATCTTACCTGTACAGTCTCTAACTTACCTGTACAGTCTGGATCTTACCTGTGCAGTCTGGATCTTACCTGTGCAGTCAGTATCTTACCTGTTCAGTCAGTATCTTACCTGTGCAGTCAGTATCTTACCTGTACAGTCTCTAACTTACCTGTGAGGTCAGTATCTTACCTGTACAGTCTGGATCTTACCTGTGCAGTCAGTATCTTACCTGTGCAGTCTGTATCTTACCTGTGCAGTCTGGATCTTACCTGTGCAGTCAGTATCTTACCTGTACAGTCTCTAACTTACCTGTGAGGTCAGTATCTTACCTGTACAGTCTGGATCTTACCTGTGCAGTCTGGATCTTACCTGTGCAGTCTGTATCTTACCTGTGCAGTCAGTATCTTACCTGTGCAGTCAGTATCTTACCTGTACAGTCTGGATCTTACCTGTGCAGTCAGTATCTTACCCGTACAGTCTGGATCTTACCCGTGCAGTCAGTATCTTACCTGTACAGTCTCTAACTTACCTGTGCAGTCTGGATCTTACCTGTGCAGTCAGTATCTTACCCGTACAGTCTGGATCTTACCTGTGCAGTCAGTATCTTACCTGTGCAGTCTTGATCTTACCTGTGCAGTCAGTATCTTACCTGTACAGTCTCTAACTTACCTGTGAGGTCAGTATCTTACCTGTACAGTCTGGATCTTACCTGTACAGTCTGGATCTTACCTGTGCAGTCAGTATCTTACCTGTACAGTCTCTAACTTACCTGTACAGTCTGGATCTTACCTGTGCAGTCAGTATCTTACCTGTACAGTCTCTAACTTACCTGTGAGGTCAGTATCTTACCTGTACAGTCTGGATCTTACCTGTACAGTCTGGATCTTACCTGTGCAGTCAGTATCTTACCTGTACAGTCTGGATCTTACCTGTGCAGTCAGTATCTTACCTGTACAGTCTCTAACTTACCTGTGAGGTCAGTATCTTACCTGTGCAGTCTGGATCTTACCTGTACAGTCTGGATCTTACCTGTGCAGTCAGTATCTTACCCGTACAGTCTGGATCTTACCTGTGCAGTCAGTATCTTACCTGTACAGTCTCTAACTTACCTGTGAGGTCAGTATCTTACCTGTACAGTCTGGATCTTACCTGTGCAGTCTGGATCTTACCTGTGCAGTCTGTATCTTACCTGTGCAGTCTGTATCTTACCTGTGCAGTCAGTATCTTACCTGTACAGTCTGGATCTTACCTGTGCAGTCAGTATCTTACCTGTGCAGTCTGTATCTTACCTGTGCAGTCCGTATCTTACCTGTACAGTCTGGAACTTACCTGTGCAGTCAGTATCTTACCTGTACAGTCTGGATCTTACCTGTACAGTCTGTATCTTACCTGTGAGGTCAGTATCTTACCTGTACAGTCTGGATCTTACCTGTACAGTCTGGATCTTACCTGTGCAGTCAGTATCTTACCTGTACAGTCTGGATCTTACCTGTGCAGTCAGTATCTTACCTGTGCAGTCTGGATCTTACCTGTGCAGTCTGGATCTTACCTGTGCAGTCAGTATCTTACCCGTACAGTCTGGATCTTACCTGTGCAGTCTGTATCTTACCTGTACAGTCTCTAACTTACCTGTGAGGTCAGTATCTTATCTGTACAGTCTGGATCTTACCTGTACAGTCAGTATCTTACCTGTGCAGTCAGTATCTTACCTGTGCAGTCTGGATCTTACCTGTGCAGTCTGGATCTTACCTGTGCAGTCAGTATCTTACCCGTACAGTCTGGATCTTACCTGTGAGGTCAGTATCTTATCTGTACAGTCTGGATCTTACCTGTACAGTCTCTAACTTACCTGTGAGGTCAGTATCTTACCTGTACAGTCTGGATCTTACCTGTACAGTCTGGATCTTACCTGTGCAGTCAGTATCTTACCTGTACAGTCTGGATCTTACCTGTGCAGTCAGTATCTTACCTGTGCAGTCAGTATCTTACCTGTGCAGTCAGTATCTTACCTGTACAGTCTCTAACTTACCTGTGAGGTCAGTATCTTACCTGTACAGTCTGGATCTTACCTGTGCAGTCTGGATCTTACCTGTGCAGTCTGGATCTTACCTGTGCAGTCAGTATCTTACCTGTACAGTCTGGATCTTACCTGTGCAGTCAGTATCTTACCTGTACAGTCTCTAACTTACCTGTGAGGTCAGTATCTTACCTGTACAGTCTGGATCTTACCTGTACAGTCTGGATCTTACCTGTGCAGTCAGTATCTTACCTGTACAGTCTGGATCTTACCTGTGCAGTCAGTATCTTACCTGTGCAGTCAGTATCTTACCCGTACAGTCTGGATCTTACCTGTGCAGTCAGTATCTTACCTGTACAGTCTCTAACTTACCTGTGCAGTCTGGATCTTACCTGTGCAGTCTGGATCTTACCTGTGCAGTCTGTATCTTACCTGTGCAGTCAGTATCTTACCTGTGCAGTCT
>SSNP01000030.1:75069-88460 GCA_006937955.1 Pachypanchax playfairii | reverse complement strand
GGGGGGGGGGGGGGGGGGGGGGGGGGGGGGGGGCAGTCAGAGGTATCACTGTGTCTTATTGTAGATTTGATAATATGACAATGACACAGAGTCAATTCAGATTCAGAATCACTGGGGCCACCAGCTCCAATAAACGCCCATGAATTAGTCTGCTGACATTTCACAGACACACTGACATCCGACGCTGGAGAACGTCACACATCAGCCTGCTGCTGGAGGAAATTACATATCGATGAACATGGAACTAAACTTAAAGACTCGGTACTGTATTTATATCAGACAGAAAAGACTGCGTCATACATAAACACCTGGCAGGTGCACATGTTAGCTGTGAACACTGATTCTCTAATAAAGATGTAAAAGCTGAAACACGACAGTGAACCAGAACTTCCCTGTTGGTGTCTTGTTGGGTCGTGAGAGAATCCTGGACTGTCCTGGTTCTGCAGGCCTTTCAGCTGCTGTCAGGACTGGTGGAAGCATCCAGAGACGAGCCTGCAGGAGGCAGCAGGAAGGCAGGGGGTGGAGCCAAAAATAAAACAACTAAACAAAAACAAAACAAACACAATGAGAACGGAGTGAAACCTAACGTACCAGGAGGGTGGAGAGCAGCTTCAGGTGAGATGATGGACATTATGAAACTACAACAAGCAGGAAAAGAAAACACACAATGTAAACATGTTACCAGGTTCAGGCTGCTACAGGACTCCACCAGGACCAGGGTCCAGTCAGAGTGGGAAGAACCAGGATGAGCATCAGAACCTCCAAGTCTCAGACCTGGTCCTGCAGGTTGGGAGTGTTGCATCAGGTTAGGGAGTGCAGGAATGTTGCAGGAATGTTGCAGGTGTCTGCGTTGTGTATCTGTTATTAATTAGACGGAACCAGAAGACTGCAGCTTTACTAGAACGTTTACCTCTCACGGTCATGTGAGCCTCAGCCTTGAAGGTCCGGTCATCGGTTCCTCTGAGAGGAACTGAGAGTCGAGTCATTTCTCCTGAAACAAGCAGGACGCTGACTGTTAGAGCTCCTAGTTGGAATTAAAGCCTCGTGGGGAGATTCGGAGGAAATCAGTATATTTATGACCAACAGTTTCAGAATCTTCTTTAAGTTTTAATTTTCATTTTTCAGAAAGAACATTGTGAATTTGCTTATTTTCTGCATTCAGGCATCACAAACGTCTGCAACTGAGATAAAAAAAAGATTTCTATCTTGTATTTATTTCCCTCCATTTTTGTCCCATTTATATTCAACTGCACACTAAAAATGTATCGCCTATTATTTTCTCTATTACATTAAATTCCTCTCTGTGTGTCGTTAACATTTAATTATCTAGTAATTTTTGTTCATCTGTTCTCAGTCCTGCTTTAAGAGCCTCATTTCATCTCCATGTCTCTTCTCTTACACACACATAATAAAAACCACTTTCCTCCTTTATTTCTGTTTTAACTACATGCATTCCACCATTAAAAGCTAATTTTCTGACAGTCTTGTTCCCATCTATATGCATAGCTGCTCTGAAGCCTAATTTTTCTACTTTCTCGGCGCCTCCTCTCCTCTCGGGCTCCATCAGTTGGAAGAAGCTGGCCGGGGAAATCGTTAGAGCTCCTTTCTGTTTAAATTGGGGAGGTGGACGGCAGGTGAACATCGCATTGATCGCCCTCTCAAGGCCTCTTTCTCCCCCCTTCATCCCTCTCTTGTGCATCCCTCACCACCAATTGTCTGGCCTTTACCTCCCCCCTCCTCCCCCTACTCACATCACCACCAATTGCAGAGCATTTTTCCCCTTCTATCACTTTCTTTTTTCATTGCGAGCCAGCGGAGGTCACGCATTTACAAGAGAAAGTGGAGTGGCAGGAGGGGGGTGCTGTCTGTCTGTCTAACAACCCCCATCATGGGGCAGAAAACAGAGATATGGGGGGGTGAATTGGAGGGAATCAGCCAGCAGGGGGGTCATGGGACAGAGACGGTGGGTGGCGTAGGAGGGTGGGGTCGGAGTAAACATAGTGATGATTTCCCTTGAGTTTCGTTCATTCGGACCGATGAAGAGGAAGAGAGAAAAAGGAGGAAGGAGGAGGGAGCAGCTGCTGTCCTGTCACTGTAGCCTCGGTGACACCTCCTCCTCCCTCGCCTCCTCCTCTTCCTCACAACGAGCCAGAAACGAGAGGGACAGTGCAAGAAAATCGAAATGTTCACACACAGATATGCTGCGAACACACACACATCGTCCGCCCTCATCGTCCAATTAGAGTCCTAACTGAGGGAGAAAAGAGTTTCCTGTCAGACATTGTTTTACCAAAACTTCTAGTTTTTCAAACATTTTACCTGAAGTGGTCTACGTTCATCTGGTTCCAACAATACCGTCGTTAAATGGTTTAAATTACACGCGGCAGAGGAGACGTTTGTCTTTTATTAAACACTGAAAGCAGTTTAACAAGATGAAGCATGATGTAGAAGGAGTTTTAAAGCTGTAAGACGTTTGATTCAAACTTTGTTTTTTCAGTGTCTCAGTTATAAAAAATAAACAAAGTTTTATTTTGATTCTAATAAAAACCCGAACATCCCAAACGATCTGAGATCTAGAGTTCCAGGGATTCTGGATTTTCTCCAGTTCATGTTCTGCTGTTGTGGCTCAGTAGTATATCATGATGCAGCCACCGCTGTGCTTGAGTGTGGGAATGTGACTGATAATCAGATGAACCTTTTATAGTTCTGTTTGGATTCTAGTTCTCTGTGTTTGAGGTCCTGGTAGGTTTGTAACTCGGTGTGGTCGGTTAACCGGGTCTTACTAAACTAAACTTTGGCTTTTAGACTCGTGTCAGATTCTGAAAACATCTTAAACAAACATGATGCAGCTGAAACAGTTTAAGATTTAATGCTTCACATACTGGAACATGAAAACACGTGTCTCAGTAATAAATAAGTACATTTATTTATGTGACACTGACTGTAGACTGAAACTATTTAGTCCTAATTGACTACGTTGTTTCCTGGATGAAAACATTCATCTTCAGAAGCTGAACTAATAAATCAGGAGAAGTTCAGCGTGTCGGAGCAGCAGTCCAGACTGAAGGGAGTTTCTGCTTGTGTGACAAAAAAAGATAAAGATTCCAAATGAATGAGTGCACGTGTCTAAAACTGGTGCTGTGCATAATGATGTGATGATACTAACGTGAGTAAACCATCAGTCCCAGCGGGACCAGTAATCACAGTTCTAGAAACCGGCTCCGCTCAGGTTGCAGAACTCGCCCTTTTCTCTTTGTCCTGCTCTCCTCCTTCTCCATCTCCTCCTCATCTGTCCTTTCTCCTCCTCCTCCTCCCTCCCTCCCTCGGTCCTCTCCCTCTGAAACTAATTATCAGTGAAGGCCGGAGCAGAGGGAGGAGCGAGGCAGGGAGACATACGAGGAGGGATGAGGTACCAGAGGAGGACGATAAAAAAATACTTCAAATAGGAAAAAGCTCCAAATAAAGAAGTTAATTAGGAAGAAAGAGTGACGCGAGTTTCACAGATTATTAACCAAAACACAGGACAGAAAGTTGTTTAAAGGAGATGATGAATGGATTTATGGAAAACTTTTAAAGATAATTTCACCTGCTGATGTTCAGTGTGAAGAACATGTTTTTATTTATATAAAACTGAAGGGTTCGTGTTCCGACGCCTGCTGAAGGCCTATTTTTCTGTCAGTAAACAGCTGATGGCCCTGCTGTGTGAGGCTGCAGCTGATCAATAACATTATGCAAAGCAAGAAAAATGTATACGGAGGAATGTAGGAGAGGAGAAGAGGAGCAGGTGAGAGGAAATCAATGTATGAAGGACTTTACCTCTGAAGTCTGCTCACACGTGTGCAGTTATTTCAGTTCCTGCTGTTTACACGTCAACAAACAAACATCGACACTTCCGCTATTCTTCATCACGTCTGACTTTTAATCACAAATTTTAGAAAATGTACTCGATGTTATTCAGTCAGTTAGTTTTTACAGCGTATGGATCAGATTAAGGAAGCATACAGACGTTAAAGTTAATGATGTTCAGCCGTGATACAGTAAAACGACATGAACGTGTCTGCTCGGGATTATTCTGGATTATTCTCTAAAACACAAAACACAGAGGCAAGATTCTGTATGTCATTTATAACAACACCAACCCTGAGATCTGTGATGAAGCTGAGAACAGGTGTGTGAAGACACACCGTCTCTGCATGCTGTAGCAGAATACCGGAGTAACCGGAGAAAACGGTCATTCACGGCACATCGTGTGAATTCCACACAGAAAACAACAGCAACATCCTTAAAACATCACCAGAACCGTTTAACTGAAACCAACAAATAGAATATTTCTGGTTTGATGAAATGTTGTGAGACTATTGATTTTTAAATAGATCAGCTTTTTTCTCTGGACATGATTCAGTGAGCTGAACTATATTTACAATGACAGATAAACGTTCCACATTAGGAAGTTGAATAATCTGAATAAACCAGTGGAATGTTTGGGACTCTGAGTTTGTTGTTTTAACGAGTTCTTCAGCGTCTCTCAGCTGTTTTTATCACACACAGTTTGTTAAATTTGAACCCACCTACAGGGAGAGACAAAGATTTTTAGGTTGATGGAGCTCTCTCTCTTTCTCAGTGGGATGGATGGATTTTTCATCCTCCTTCATCTCTCTTATTGTTTTCACACTTCAGTAGTACGAGATGCTCCACTGAATGGCTTTAACCCCCGTGGACACCAGTGTGTTTGTGGACTCATGTTATAGAGACAAATCTAAAGTATTTTTACTCTCACATTGTTTGGACTTGACTTTGTTTTGAAAAAACAAAACAAATAAACTCGACGTTAATCGTTGAGTTTTTCTACACAAACTGAGAAACGAGGAAACGACTTCTGGTCGCCGATTTCATCTTCCTCTCATCATCATGTCCTCAGCTTGAAAGTTTGATCTCTTTCATATGTATTTAGCTCAGTCCAAATTGAATTCTCTCCTTTCTGCTCAGCTGGTGTAAATCCTTGAAACATAAACCAGGTTTACAATCGTTTCATAGTCCTGTCGTTGGTGGAGTTCCTGTTGTTGTTATGGAAGTTATCAAAGTTCTTCTTCATATGACGAGAACATGTTTGTTCCTTTTCGATGCGTCCGGTTGGTGATAAATGATGATGGCAGCTGACTCTGGTCTTCTCAGCAGCCTTCGTCATTTAACAACTCAATATCTCCTTAAATCATTCTTAACTTCAGTATCACCAACATGTCATCACTTGTTTATGTTTTACCTCTCAGGTCAGACTCAGTTTGTTCAGTTACAGTCCTCATCAGTTACCAGAGGTGTTCCTCAGGGCTCAGTCCTGAGACACTTTAAATACTTTTTCATGCTCATGGGTTTTTTTTTTCAGAAGACGTATAATCAGAATTCATTTCTATACTGACGACTCTCAGGTGTACCTGTCTGACAAACCCACATCTGCACTTCCTCCCCCCTCCCTGAAGAGAAATGAAGAACTAGTTCTGACAGAATATCAAACTCTTCTTGAGGTCATTAAGTCTGTTTAAATGTTTCCGTGTCTCGGTCATCTTTAACCGTTTCATATTCTGCCCCTTCCATCAGGTTGAGTTTGGATTTCAGCCTTGACAGAAGACATTTTTAAAGAAACACATCAGTTATTTCACTCATTCTATTTCCTTTATCTCAGTCACCTTCATCAGTCTCTTAGAGCTACACTCATCCTCAGTCCTTGTACGTCTCTTTACTATTTAATCTATTGTTTTTATCCCCATAACAGCAGTTATAATAACTCTATTATGTCTGCTGAGCATCTCCATCTTTAAAACTTCAGGCCGGCCGATCCGATGTAGCTCTACTTCCTCCTCAGCCAATTTCTGCATACGCTGTTTATTTATTTTTATATGTTCCACTCACTAAAAGTTTGAGATATTCGACTGGTGAAATGTGATGAATACGTAAAGAAACTTAAACTTGAAGCATGCGATTAAACTAAAGCTAAAAACAGTCAGTTATCCGTGTCTCGACAACTTATCACGTGTCCTTGAGCATGAAGTCAACAACTGAACAGCGTGATGAAGAGGAGGATTCATTCTCTTCTTTACTTTCAGATCTTTTCCTCTTCAGTCAGTTTCTGCTCAGTCTATTTTCAGATATTTTTATAAAGTAACAAATCAAAGTATTTCTACAGTTTCTTTAGATCAAGTTTTATTTCTCCTCTAAATGTTCTCGCTGTTCCTTTAGTCCCTCTTCATCAGAACCATCACGTCTTTTTTCTTTCAGCCATCTTTTTGTCCTAATTTTGTTTCCATCCATTCCTCATTTCTAGACTCTTTATTTTCTCACTTCTTAGTTTTTAACTTCTTTTCTCCTCATTTTCTTTCATCCTTCCTTCCTTTTTTTTTCTTCCCTCCGTCCGTCAGATATTGTTTAAAAAGCGTAGCTGCAGTTTGATGGTTAAAACGCTGGCAAATCGATACCTTCACACATGACAGAACGCCAGCGGACGACAGGACGGAGGGCAAGGCGGGGGAGAACAGAAAAAACGGGGGAGGAGGAAGGAAAAAATAACAAGCTGACAGCGAGGAGGCCCTTATTTCCACAAGCTGAGATGGATGGATAGCAGGGGACGAGTGTGTGTGTGTTTCTGTCTTTTTACACTCCCTCTTGCTTCGGTCCATTACTTCTTATCTTTTTCTATTTGTTTTCCTGGCGTCACTTTCTTCTTCTCCGTCTCTTTTTCCTTCTTCTACACTTCTTCTCCATCTTCATCCCTCGCTCCAGCCGTTCACCGTCTTTCTTCCTCTTCATCACTGGTTTTTCCTGATTTGTTTAACATTTTGTCTTCAGTATTAAACACATTATTAAAAAGGATGTTTGAGTTAGTGTCTGTTTTTATGTCCAACTCCGGCTTCATCACTTCACATCTATTTATTTATAGCACTTTTTCTTCAGGAACTAGTAGAACATCTGATCATTAAGTCTTTCTGTCTCACTGTGAAATCCTAAACTTCTACATTCAAAACTAAAATCACAATATCTTTTAAAAGTATTTTAGAAATCTTGAAATGCCTCTTTTCTGTACTTTAAAACATTCTCCGTCTCTGTTCTGTGATCCTCTAATTTGACTCAACTAAGACAGATTTAAAACCATTTGAAGAGAAAGAATAAAACCCAGCAGGATAATAACCGAGTGAAGAATGAAGATGAAGGAACTGAAGCTTCGGATGAGTGTGTGGAAACAAATAGAGAAAAGAGGCTGTGATAAAGGAAAAGAGGAGAAAAGATGAAAAATAGAAAGAGAGGGAGAGCTGATTAACCCTTTCTCCAGCCGTTTGACAAATGAACAAAATCAACAGGAGCTACACTGCATCTATCACTGCTGAAACACACACACATTCATGTGCTCACAGGGGGGCCCAGAAATAACTAGTTTCTGCTAATAAACCCAACTAGCATGCCAGGACACATTACTCTGTCATAGGCCACACACACACACATCCATCTTGTGCAGAGGAGGCTAACGGGGGGCTGATCGAGCTTCACTACACAACCACGAGTGATGGGGACATTTGTTAAGGATGCAGTCCATTCAATAGCAGTCATAGACCACCATCGTCACTTTAAAGCCTCATCCATCTCCAACATTCCACCTTAATTTTTCAAAAAAATCCTTCCTGAGGAAATATGACTTCCTGTTTTTATAGTTTCATCATTTGTTAAAAGGTTTACGTTTCCTTTCATATAAATCACAACAGCCACAGGGCGTCGATAACCTTCTGCTGAGCGGTTCTGTACGGCGCGAGGAGGCCGATCACAGGTCAGGACTGGATCTGAGGAACAAATCCATCCTGCTTGTTAGCTGGAGGCAACTTCAATACTGCTCTGATCCCAAAAGTACAGCAGAGTTTTATTAATGTGTATCAGGGACACTGTCACCTTATTAAAATTAAAGGGATATTTTGCTGTTTGTTCAGCAGGTTTCAGTGGAGTCAGTATCTTACCTGCAGTAGAGCGGGCTCGGTTCAGGAAATCAAGGAGTCAAACTACCAACTGATCCAACCATTCAGCAGCGATTATCCTCAACTTCTACACAACAAGGATGTTATTTATTTATGAAGACCTGAAAAAAAACATCTAGAATAAATATAATATTCCATCAAAATAGTTTGTATCTTATTCACTTATTGGTTGTTTTATTTGTATTTCCTGTTTATTTGTTTACAGGTTTTATTTTCTGTATTGAACCATCTTCACACGTCCCGCCATCAGTCTCACTGATTTAATTCATTATTAAATTATTAAATCAGACTTTGGATTCAACTGTGTGGAATTATTCATGCTGCTCTGCATGTCATGTGACCTCTGAACATGTATGAACATGGACATCACATGTTTGGCCCACAGCTGGACTCATAATAAACCTGCGTCTTGTTTTTCTCACAAACCTGTAAATGAAAGCTGGTGAAACAGAGAACACGTGAACCGGAATTCTGACTCGTCTGCTTGTTTCTCGGCCCGATTGAAACGATCCTTATAAATAAAATCAAATAAAGTGTATCGGGGTCACTGTGGGTCACGGGGTTTTACTGGTTTTTCTGTTGGTTTGTGTAACAAGCTCACAGGAACATCCATCACTGCTCTGAGTCACATCACGGCTAACGTTAGCAATCTGCGGCTAACACGCCTTCCCAACACAAGGTCAATTGGCTTGACCCGACTAATTACAGAAAACACACACCTGGATAATCATCCAGACCAGCTGAAACAGTTGAACAGGAGGAAACACACACACACACGCTGCAACACAAACGCAGGTTCATTAAGCAGGTGTGTTTTGGTCCAAATGAAGACCAATGACCAGGTAGCTTTAATCTGCTGCCTCTAACGAGGAAACAGAGGAAATAAAATGAGGCTAAATGATGATACAACTTTCGTTTAGAGGGTTCGTTTGTTCCTAGAAAAACACTCAGCAAATCTCGTCTGATGTTTGTGTGAAGCTGCTTTCAGACGAGGAAACGATACGGAGAGAAAATCAAACCTGGTTCAGCTGTAAAACATTTATAAATGTATTTATATAATAAAAACTGTAGGATTCACCCTTAAAGTCATTAAAATACTTTAAAACACTGATGACAGAATAAAAATTCAAGGAGATTAAAACACAATATAAAACCTGCTGATGATCCTAGTTTTACAACCTGTTTTTAGTTTGTAATTAAACCGATGATCTACATCACTAAAACCATGAAGCAGGACCAGGACCAGGTTACAGGTCCAGGTCCAGGTCCAGGTCCAGGTCCAGGTTACAGGTTACAGGTTACAGGTTACAAGTCCAGGTCCATATTACATGTCCGAGTCAAGGTTACAGGTCCAGGTTCAGGTCCAGGTTACAGGTACAAGTCCAGGTCCAGATTACATGTCCAAGTCCAGGTTACATGTCCGAGTCAAGGTTACAGGTCCAGGTCCAGGTTCAGGTCCAGGTCCAGGTCCAGGTCCAGGTTACAGGTTACAGGTTACAGGTTACAAGTCCAGGTCCATATTACATGTCCGAGTCAAGGTTACAGGTCCAGGTCCAGGTTCAGGTCCAGGTTACAGGTACAAGTCCAGGTCCAGATTACATGTCCAAGTCCAGGTTACATGTCCGAGTCAAGGTTACAGGTCCAGGTTCAGGTCCAGGTCCAGGTCCAGGTCCAGGTCCAGGTCCAGGTCCAGGTCCAGGTCCAGGTTACAGGTTACAGGTTACAGGTTACAAGTCCAGGTCCATATTACATGTCCGAGTCAAGGTTACAGGTCCAGGTCCAGGTCCAGGTCCAGGTTACAGGTCCAGGTCCTGGTTACAGGTCCGGTTCTCGTCTTGTTCCACGATTTCCTCAGCTTGTTTTTGTTGACACAAGCTTTTATGATCCACTTTTTCATAAACGATTAATTTCTTTTCTTAAAAACATTTGGAGTTTAGATCAGACGGGTTTCACGTCTAACATCTTAACTGCAATAGATGTTCCACATGAAGAATGTCTATCTGCCTGCCTGCCCGTCTGTCTGTCTGCCTGTCTATCTGCTCTGACCTACAAGCTGGGTTTTTTTATTATATGTGTCGTGACAATGAGAAATAAAAATGAAGTTCCAGTGAAACAGACGAGGATCCAGCAGACTGAGTAAAAGTAGAATCATGTAAAACACGTTATATTAAGGAGACAGCATTCTTCAAACAGCAAAACAACATGCGCGCAGTTTCCAGACAGTGAAGGGAATGTGGGGAACGAAGGAAAGGAATTATTTTTCTTTATTAAGTGAGCTGCTTTCCTTCGGGACAGCAAACACAACACACATTAATCTAAAGTGCTGCTGCTGCTGCGTCTGTGTGAGTCTGAGGGTCTCAGGAGTGTCGGCCGCTGGACAAACACAGAATTGGCTCTCTGCTAAACTCAAAGACTAATTACTCAGAGTGACGTGGTGGCTGCACGTGCACGCGCGCACACACAGACACAGACACAGACACGCCTCAGCTGGTCAACAGGTGATCAGACTGCGAGCTGCGAGTGAGGTTAATTATTTTAAAACACAAACAGAAACAAACCATGTGTTTGTACTTTAATTTGAAAACGTCAAAAAGTCAAAGAACTTCAACGATTTAAATCAAAGTAGTTTAAAAAACGACCAGCAGAGGGCGATTTACAAAAACCTCATCGACCTTCGGTGAAGTCCTGACAAACGTTTTACCTGCTAAAATCATGTTGAGTCCGTGTTGTAGATAAAACATGTTCGTGTACAGAGAGTTGTGTCTAAACATTCAGACCTTAAAGCAACAAGGTCAGAGGTCAAAGGTCACAATCAATCAGTTCTTACAACATTAACGATTCTGGATTTTACTGTATTGCATCGCCTTTTGTAAAATGTTTGTCACGATTTTGAAAAAATGGACCTCAAGGGCTACCGTACTAACTCAGTTCAGTTGTTTTTTTTTTGTTGCCTTTAGGAGAAATACAGGTCATAAAATCCCCACACGCCTGATTTTGGGTCAGAACAGTAATCGGAATGTCTTTATCACTCTTTAATTGTTTGAACAAAGAGCTGCCGGTTTCAGTAACCCTGAAAACAAAAAGCTAACAAAGCGTCTGATCAATACACACACACACACACACATGCACACACGCGCACGCACACACACACACAGTTTCCTGATGCTTTAGTCTTTTTTTCTAGATGATCAGGGTGAATTAAAGAGTTTCTATTCTTCTCTCAGCAACATGATTATGTTTTTCTTTAGATTTTCTTTCTTTAGATTCTTTCCTTTCTATTTTTGTTTTTCAATCACTCCCATGCACACACACACACACACACACACACACACACACACACACACACACACACACACACACACACACACAGAGGGAATGTATTTAATCTATTTTATATTTGCAAAATGAAACTGAAAAACGTATTAAACAGGCAGCAGGAACGTGTGTGTGTGTGTGTGTGTGTGTGTGTGTGTGTATTTCTGACCTCCTGGGGACCAGTTTCCTGACTTTTACTATCTTTCTGGGGTCCGAGGGTTCTTGTGGGGACCGAAGCCTGGTCCCCATGAGGGGGACTCCCCTTTTTAGGGTTAGGGGTTAGGTTTATAGGTATGGTGTGAATAGAGTTTTAGTTAGTCTTAGGGTTAGTTATAGATCAGTAATGGTTAAGGTTAGTAAAAGGGTTTGGGTTAGGTATAAATCTAGTTACTAAAATCAATGGAAGTCAATGGACGGTCCCCATAAGGATAACAAAACACACTTGTGTGTACGTGGGGCACAACAGGGCTCTGCTCTCTGAACCTGGGAAAAAAAAAAGTCAAAAAGTACCAAAAATCCATTTTGGTAGAACCCGACATACGGAGAGGAGAGAGCTGAACTCTGAGGGCGAACAGAGGGAAAAGGTGAAATGAACAAACGCAGAGGCACGTAAATAAAAAGAGAAGAAGAAAATGAAGCAGCGCAGATAAAGAGGAGGGTGTAAAACACACACACACAATGACACACACATTCAAACCCAGTGAAACAGTGATGGATTTCAGTTATTAGCCAATCAGAAAGATGGATGGTGCTGCGCTACGTCCAATCAACATCATCATCTAGATCCAGTTAGCAGATAGCGCCTCAGTGCTAATCAACTTATTAAAGTTCCTGATAATATCACTGCAGAATAATCTCACACACACACACACCCTGGCTGAGGAGCGGAGGGTCGATAAAATCACTTGAGGCGAAGCTGAGCTCAGAGGAAAGTAATGACGCTATAGGTCATTAATATTATTTAACACCTGCAGGCACAAACACTAATGAAGAAGAAAAACTGGACCGTCCGCTTCCTGCTGCCTCGTCTTTAGGAAGAAACACACATCTGAATATCCCACATGACTTTGTGTTTACTTTAAAAACACAGAGTCCACGTGAAATAATAAAAAAAGGCCAAATTCACATGATTTTTTAGGATTTTAGGATAACATCCAAACCAGATAAATGTTGTTGGTAGGATCAAATAAATACAACACTCACCTGGAGGCCAGGTGATCATCTCTACATGAGGTCAGGTGTTGATCATCTGATGAATCATGTGATCAGATTTGAGGGAGTTTAACATTCTGGAATCATCTCTAATGGATTAAAACAATATGTTTGAGCAGTTGGAAGTTTTGCTGTAGAGGTCAAAGTTCAGCCTGATCTGATTCAACGCTGATGAATAACAAACACGAGAGGATCAAACCTGTGAATCATCTTCTGTATTCAAAGATGGAGGCCTGACGATCAGATTTCGTCTCAGTGTAAAGAAGGTTTAATCTGAAAAGGAATCTGATTCCAGTTAAATACATTCTGGAGTGAATCTGTCCTGCTGAGAACTGAAGGAACAGAACCAGAATATTCCAAGATTGATGAACACACTCCGAACTTAAAGGAAGAAGAGTGACACTGTTTCTAGCTGTTAGCTTCTAATCTACCTGAAATAACCCAAGGTGGACGGAACTAGAGTTACATAGCGCACACACACACACGCGCGCACACATACATGCACACGCAGCATGTGATCCATCTTGGGATGGAGATGGTTGGTGTTTGATCCGGGTCACTGTGAAGGCTATAAAAGGTTAGGAGGGACCGAGGTGTCGCTGCCCAGCAGGTTGACAGGCGTCACGCTGGGAAAATGACTGTCACGTCACCGTCACACACCAGTTCCTGTGTGTGAGGCAGTGATGTGGGGGGGGTCAGGGTCTAGGTGTGACCCCTGCACCGGATCGATGGTGGGGCCATTCGAGCTGACAGATGGTAAACCTGAGCCCGACTCTCCAACAGAGATTTTCTTCCGTGTTCTGTATCTGACAGACAGCGAACACACCATGACCCCCCCCCCCCCCCCCCCCCCCC
>SSNP01000030.1:58958-75018 GCA_006937955.1 Pachypanchax playfairii | reverse complement strand
ACACATACATGCACACGCAGCA
Organism: Pachypanchax playfairii; assembly: GCA_006937955.1. Classification (NCBI taxonomy): domain Eukaryota; kingdom Metazoa; phylum Chordata; class Actinopteri; order Cyprinodontiformes; family Aplocheilidae; genus Pachypanchax; species Pachypanchax playfairii. Next base: position 74,996 of record SSNP01000030.1, on the reverse strand, counting down.
TGTGATCCATCTTGTGATGGAGATGGTTGGTGTTTGATCCGGGTCACTGTGAAGGCTATAAAAGGTTAGGAGGGACCGAGGTGTCGCTGCCCAGCAGGTTGACAGGCGTCACGCTGGGAAAATGACTGTCACGTCACCGTCACACACCAGTTCCTGTGTGTGAGGCAGTGATGTGGGGGGGTCAGGGTCTAGGTGTGACCCCTGCACCGGATCGATGGTGGGGCCATTCGAGCTGACAGATGGTAAACCTGAGCCCGACTCTCCAACAGAGATTTTCTTCCGTGTTCTGTATCTGACAGACAGCGAACACACCATGACCCCCCACCCCCCCCACCCCCACCCCACCCTACCTGCCTGATCAGGGATCAGAACTGAACTAATGACTCAGTCAACTAAAACCACTGCATCTCCTCTGAAAACACTTATTTTTCACTTTCTTTTAGGATTTAGTTTCTGTGGTACAAACATCACTCACATATATTTTACTCGCGAAATAAGAGCAGCATGATAGTGAGAATAATGTTATATGTTTTAAACTGACTTTCTTTGGGGGAAACTACATTTGAATTTGTTTAAACTGTGTAAAGACAAAAAAAAAAAAAGAAAANTGGCTGCCTCTGAGGAGGGTGTATCTCACATAAACAAGGGATGAAATATTCCCACTAGAACCATCAAATTGTTATTGCTTTGATTGTTACTGCTGCCATTAACTGTTTCTCTGTTTATCTTTCCATAGACATGACGACTGGCCTAAATACATCTGTGTTTGTCTGTGTCTCTTTCCTGTCAGCTCAGACCCCAGTCGGCTAAGGCAGAAGGCCGCCCATCCTGAGCCGGGTTCTGCTAGAGGTTTCTTCCTGTTAAAAGGGAGTCGTTCCTTTCCACTGTCGCCAGTTGTGCTTGCTCAGGATGGGGGATTGTGCTGAAATAACAATTCAGCCCAATCGGCTGGTTCCTTAGATAGAAAATGTTTTATTATTAATTGATTGATTTTTCTGTGAAGTGCCTTGAAATGACTTTGTCATGAACTGGCGCTTTATAAATAAATAAACTTGAAATAAATAAACTTGGTACAAACATCACTCACATATATTTTACTCGCGAAATAAGAGCAGCATGATAGTGAGAATAATGTTATATGTTTTAAACTGACTTTCTTTGGGGGAAACTACATTTGAATTTGTTTAAACTGTGTAAAGACAAAAAAAAAAAAAGAAAAGAAAAAAACAGACTGAATAATGATGTCCCGCTACAGGGATGCAGAAAACACTTTCACCGAGTTAGCTAGAATGCTAAAACTAGCTAACTAGCTAGATACTTTGGTGGAAAATGTTTCTATCCAGTAGCAGCATAAATGTATAAAAATAACAGGATTTTTTTTTTTTTTTTTTTTAATGGTCACAGTTTTTTTCACAGAAACACGGATGTTGAGTAAATTTATTTTCAACTCAAACTGAAGAGATGGTTTGTTTTAGCTTTTATAAAAACTAAAATCTCAAAACAATTCATAGCCATAAAAATGAAAGTTTTTTTATAAACCTTAAAACACTCAGTTTTTATTCACAGTTTTAACTCTGAATTGTTTGGCAATTTGCTAACAGCAGAAATAGCATATTCACAGTACGGCCCGGGCCATTTTCAGCAGGAACATTCTAAAAATTCCTCAGGTTTAATTATGCAACTCAAAAGAAACAGTGATTTAAAACGTTATCAAGTAGCATTCAAAATAACCCTGATAGAGTTTTAGAGTTGTAAAATGGCAGCGATTCACTCAGTGACCACAATCTGATCAACCGTTAGCGTGTCAGAATTAACCACTTTGTCCTACATTGATCCCATGTATCTTGATTTAATGTTTTCCCTCTGAGTTTTATTTCTTATAGCAAAATGTACAGAGTTTATTTTATTAAAATTATTTATCTTATTAGAGATAGTAAATGTGTAAATATTTAATAATCTTACCAGTGTTGGGTTTGTGACAGAAGCTCCACTTTCTTCAGGTGAAGAATCGACTCCAACATGTCTGCTGTTTTTTTATAAGCTCTCCCTTCACTGTGAATGATAAAAGTAAAAAAAAAAACAACAACAAAAGACTTTAAAAATATTTAAGACAGACCAAACTTTGCCTTTCCAACAGTCTTCAGGGATAAAGAATCATCCTTCTTTTCTTTTTGTGATTTTGTATTTATAATTTGGAAATAAAAATTTGATTGTTTTTGTTTAGAAGACAAATTCATAGAGATATTACAAAGTCTGACTATTTTTTGTATTAATTTATCAATTCAAAAATACTTAAGTTTCTACCCTTGATTGAAAATTTCTAACAAAGGGCAGATGCGTGAAATAGGTCTATAAGAAAAAGTTAAAAATGAGGCGTGATATTTTAATTTTAAAATCTACAGTTTAAAAGAGGAAAGTGTTTATTCAGGCTGAACTGGTTAAAATCTGATATTTTCCTAAGCTAGCAGCCGTTAGCCATCGTCTCTACGGTAAAAGGGATTATACACATTTCTTTAGTCTTTAGCTTCTTTAAAAGACATCTGAAGATAAATACCAGCAGGACCCGTCCCTAACGCTGAGATATACAACCCTGACCAACACACACATTTACACACAAACACCGTGTTGTGTTTGATGTGTGAGGCTCATTAACACCATTGTCTCTGTAAGGAATGGTGAACACAACAACAACAACAGCAGAAACAACAGCTTCATCCATCCTGTGTGGAGATTTACACGCTCTCTCAACGGACCTCAGCTTTATTTTTAACTTTCATCCAGTTTCAGTCTCTCATGTTAAACTAGTTATTCCAACGTTGTCATGTTGATCACATGTTGATCACATGTCAATTCCTCTGTCAAGTCTGCGCTTCTACTCTTATATATGGAAATTTTTAAATATTTAAAGTATTTTTTTAAGTTTAAATCAAATATGAATATTTTGTTATAATGAAATACAGACCGGAACCAGATGCTGAACAACATCTGTAAAATGATGGAGATGAAAATGTTTTTGCTGGATATGATATTTAACAGGAAGACCGGAGAAGATCTGGAGACGAGAGGAGAGGTGAGTCAAACTACAGTTCAGATTAGTGAAATCAACAGGTGGTTGCTTACAAGCTCAGATCCTCAACCACAGGCCTTGATTGTATCTTAACTGCTCCAAGAACTGTGCTCTTTTTGACAGGGATGTCTGATGTGGTTCCTGGAATCTGTTGAGCCACTCTCCCAGTCTAGAGATCACATTGGTACCACTGAGGTCTTGATTTTCTAAACTTCTATATTTCTTCTTTCAGCTCTTGGTATTTCTGAAGCTTCTCAGGTTCCTTCTTGATGTTACCATCACTTGGATCTTTACATTGATCCCTGTTGTATCTCGTCGACCACCAATATGACCCATAAGGACAGTCATTTTTAACAGTTTCTTCTATAAAAATAAAATCTTTACCTATAAACTAAGTGATATTTTGATGTTGGACCATCAGTGTTAAATCCTGGTTACTTCAGAAAATGCCCAGATAACTTTGTTAGTTAGTGAGTCAGACTTTAGAACCAAGAACCTTCTTACTGGAAAGCAACAGTATTTATATTTACTACAGAAGGAGACAAACTTCATATATCTGTTTGTGTTGGCTGGAGAATTTTGTTATTAAAATTAAAAATAATCCTCAGAGTCAACTTTGATTATATAACTGCATTAAAAAAACACCAGAAGCCTAAAAATGTCTCATACAACAATCAATGTTCTCTAATATGTGAACGATGTTTGTTTTGTACATCCTGAGCTGTAAAATGCAGAAAATGTTCAGTCGTATCGACTGTAGTTTCAATTTAGGCATAAAAAACACTGCATGAACATATTCGTCTAAATTTGGGAAATAATTAGTTTAATCAGGAAAATTCAAGTGAGATCAATAAGGATTTATCAGGAGTTTTTTATTGCAGTTAGTTTTCACTGTAAATTAACTTAAAGGTTAAAAACTGGATCATCACTGAAGCTGGTCTTAAATCCCACCTGAGGAGGACTGAAGGAGGGCTGACATTCTGTATTTCAATCACTTTGGATCCAAAAAGACAATCTGATGTTAAATCACAGTCGTCTTTGTTGTTAAATGGTTCAGAACAACGTGCCATAAAATCAGACTGTGAATTTAACAAAAGTCACATCTTGATTATTAAAATCCAAAATAAACAAGTAAACAAGATCCCTGACCCACTGCAGTATCTGATCATCCTGTTATGTGGAGAAGCTGGGCGGTATGAGCTGGTTGTCTCCTACTGCCTTCAGATCAGCCTAATGATGATCCTCTGCTGCGAGGTCAGAGGTCAGAGGTCAACATCAGAGACAGGGAGAGAAGAATGTGGGGGATTCAACCTCCTCATCCAGAAGGCTACAAGGTTTTTTGTTCTTTAGAACTGTAAAAAATCTTTTCCACATTTCAGAAGCTTCATCTGCTGAAAATCCAGCCTGAAGATCAATCTGTGTCGACGCGTTAAAGATTTAGGAGGAGTGATGAGAAAAAAAGCAGATTATACAGATTCTTTCTTTCTTTGATGAGCATCAGAGAAAAACAGACTGTAATTACGATCCCTGAAAGGCTCCACAGTGTGTCAGCAAAACATGGTCACTACAGTCCATAAAATACCTCCACACAGGTGAGATGATAGGATTTAAAATGCTGGATGGCACTGAAGGAAGAAGTTCAACACCCCGACATCTTCCATCTCAAAGAGACCTTCAGGGTAAAACAAAGGGCTTAAAGGAGCCGTATGTTGATCAGATCCTGAACTCCAAACCATGATGATGCCACCTCTGTGCTTTAAACTGTCTCTGTTGCACCTCCTTCTAGAAATCCATCATAATGAAAACATTTTAGTGAGATTTTAAAGATCATGAGACTTCCTGCTACAGATATCAGAGTAACTTCCAGCAGTTTCTGCTCCTTCATTCAGGTTTCTGACCAGCTTCAGTCAACATTCAGTGATCACCTGAAATATGTCACGTTGTAGATGAAGAACCCTCTTTAACCTAAATTCCTGTTTTTTGTCAAACTCCTTTGATCATATTAATAATCTTTATGTGAGGCAGTTGGAAACAGCACAGATATTATATCCATAAATTAAATAAAATCTAATTAACTCTGGAACTAAACAGGAAGAAGATGCTGTTTTAAATATTATTGTGTTTCTGAATAGACGGAACTAATTTCAGAACATTTTGGTCCAGAAAAACATGTTTCTTTTTATTTCTGTAAGTTTAAATAATGATGTGATCCTTGAAATTATGTGACTAATAAACTCATTTATTTTCTATGTTTAAGAATTAATTCTAGTGTTTTATTGACACTCACCAGCTGAAACTCGGTGAACTTTAGTTTTAAATTTTGACTCTTTTCTCTCAGAATGATCACGGTTTCTTTTCATGTCGCCCACCCCCATCACAGATACCCTCTCGTTCCTCATCCCCTCTCTCTTGCTGATTCTAAAAATAAAAGCCCCCCCCCCATGCTCCTTCTTCAGCCTCCATTCTTAACCTCGTCCCGGTCTGCAGCTGATCTTCCTCGACTGAGCCCTCAGATACCGGGCTAACCGGAAACACGGGCCCGAGCATGCATCACTGTCAGGCTAAATGTAGAATCAGCACTCCTGAGCAGGCCAAACCTCCGGCTGGGCCTAACCCCTACCTGGTCAGTCCGAAGACGACGCCGTGGCCCCTAAAGGCTTCACACCTCCCCCCATATCGATTTCTCTCTCTTTTTTAAGGCAAAAACAAAGAGACTTTGTCTGTTACATGATACATCATAATCACATCATTTGTAGCTTTGAGGTCACAGATGTGCAGAAACAAGCCAACGTGCCGCAGACAGAGAGACCTAGATAAAAACCGCCGCCTGTCTGCAGCTTTAAACTAATTGTAGTTTCTGAATTCCTGCTCCATTTTTCTCCTTTTCTCCTGAATGAAGCATCGTGGAGACAAACGAGTCTCATACTTCAGTTAATTACTAAATGTTTTTACTCAAAAATCTGGTGAAAATGTTTTTGGTATATTTTCACATTTCAGAACTTATTTTTCTGAAATTAAAACATTCATGGAAAGAATTTTCCATGTTGAATTCAGACTTTGTGTCACGCTCAGGATCATGATGGATGGTTTCCAAACAAAAAACTTAGTTTGACTTGAAAACGGCAGAGAGACTACGGGCTGATGATGGATGGATGTGTTGGCTGCATCGCCTCGCTGCAACTCACGCTGTTCAGCACATCAAACCGCCTCAGATAGAGACAAACCCCAGAAACCTTCACACTAACGGATAAACTCACATCAGCTGTTTAAACTCCTGCATGTGTTTACTGTCCAACATGAACATTTCATTTCCTCACAGGTCACAGAAACCTAAAAATCCCCTGTAAGCATGTACGTCTGGCTTTACGGTGTTTACGGTAAAATAAATGGAGTCCAGAGAGGGTCAGACTTCCTCCTGCTCTTAAAACTGAACTTTAACTGAAGCTGAAGGTTTTTAAACTGCTGTAATAAACTAGAAACACAGAGAGGTTCAGTCAGCTGGATGATCAGGCTGTTTAAAACAGTTTATATTAAATATTGTGTCAGATTCTGCTGTTGGAACCGGATCCTTCGTGTCTCTGAAACATCCACATGATGCTCTTCATCACCAAAACTCTGAAAAACTGATCAAATCCAACAACAAACCAAAAGGATCTTTTTACAGCTGAAAGGATTTATAAACATCACAAACAAACTTTGAAAAGTAATAAGTTCACTTTCTATTTGTTCTGTTAATTAACTAAAGTATTTGTGTTGGTTTTAAAATACACAGAGATAATAGATATGATAACGGTGCTTGAGTGCTATAAAATCTAAAGGTGATCTTCAGAGTTGGACTTGGACCAAAGTGGTTCAGATAAACCTGCAGAAAATCATTTTAATAAAAACAAACTCCTGCATTAAAGCAGAATTTGGGAACTACAGGTCAAAACTTAGAATCACTAGATTATAGGGTTGAATAGTCCTGATCAGTGTCTCACCTGCAGATTAATCAGGTAGCAAATCTCAGTTTGTTGAGCTCAGAGTAAAAACTATTCACGAGAGAATTTCACTGAAAACAAACTGAAAACATTCCCAACAATTTGACAGAATATTAAATTAAACCAACACATCTTCATCACTTCAACTCATCCTCATCACCTCAACTCATCCTCATCTTCATCACCTCATCCTCATCTTCATCACCTCAACTCATCCTCATCACCTCAACTCATCCTCATCTTCATCACCTCAACTCATCCTCATCTTCATCACCTCAACTCATCACCTCAACTCATCCTCATCTTCATCACCTCAACTCATCACCTCAACTCATCCTCATCTTCATCACCTCAACTCATCCTCATCCTCATCACCTCAACTCATCCTCATCTTCATCACCTCAACTCATCCTCATCTTCATCACCTCAACTCATCACCTCAACTCATCCTTGTCCTCCTCACCTCAACTCATCTTCATCCTCATGACATCATCAGCTGGCTTTTCACTGAAACAGGAGTAAGTAAAACATTTGATGCAGTTTCCTAGAATTTAATCTAAACGCGTCTCAAAGTTAATTTTAAATAGTTGTTTTTATCAGATTTCCACAAGTTAACAGTTTTCAACAATCCTATTTGTTTAAGGGAGTTTAAATGTTGAACGATGTAAAACTGTTTTTAGTTAAACTGCAGTTTCATGGGATTAAACATGTTTAACGGTAGAATAAATGAAGTCTTAGAAATGAATTGAAGTCTTAAATTTGATGCCTTCGTGTGCTGTTGGGACAGAAATATCATTAGCAGCAGAGTCTGGATCCAACTGAACTCTTAGTAATTCCTGTCACTGAGCGTCGGGGGAAAACACGTTTGGTTGCTGAGGAGAGCGACTCCGACTCACTTCGTATAATCAATACCAGCAGATCCCAGAGCCCCGCTTTCCTCAGAGACTCCAGCATTTACATTTTGATTCAGGTCCTGAATGGAAAGAGAAGGGAGTCATCAGAATGAAAAAGGTTAACTCTGTACCTCCTCCCTCCGCTTCAGAAGATGAAGGCGGCTTTGATCCTTCTGGACGATTGTTCGGATGCCTCTGAGGATCACAGCCAGTTTGCCTTTGTCCTCTCCAACAAGTCTGAAGCACTTCTCCTGATTTGTGGCCCGCTGATGGCTCGTCAATATATAGATCCCCCCCCCTCTCTCTAATTCAGTGAAAAAATCTAGTTTTCCATTAGTCTCTGCCCCGCCAACGTTACCCCAAGCTTCTCCACCTGTAATTATTAAAGGCAGATTCCCTGAAAGCAATCAGCTCGCCGGCATTTGTATCTTTGAAATCTTAATAAGCTGAAAGGAGAGAAGATGAAGAGAAAAGAAGGGAATGAATGAGAAGAGCAGGAGAGATAAATGACAGAGATGATTTATGAAGAAATCATAAAAGAATAAAACAAACAAAACTAAGCTAAAGATGATAAAGAGAAGAAAGAAGGATGGAGATTTAGGATTAAGAAAATGATAGAACAAATATAGAGTTAAAAGGTAGATAATGTAAAGAAAACAAGAAAGTGGAGAAAAGAAGTTTGATAACAGAAGAATAAAGTGAAAACAAAGTAAAACAAAGGAGTTGTGATGAAACAGATACAGGCTGTTAGAACTCGGGAGAACTCGGGTTTTATCACCACCTGCGTAGTTTGAGAGATAAAAACTGAAAGAGAAGTTGTTGACCTGTTTTCACCCACTATGAAGGTAAGAACACCTGTGGAGCTAAAATATTCAACAGAAACCTCAGAAAAAACGTGTTTTTAATGGAAGGAACTCTTTAAATTCTGGAGCTTTAAACCACGTTAACAAATGTTGAACATCAAGAGGAAAAAAAGACAAAGAAGAATTCACTGAAGGTATTTTAGATATTTTCACTCAGTTGTCAGAGTTCTTACCTTTATTAGCACATGAAGTTCTTGTTTCTCTCCGTCTCCATGAAAATCTGTTAACTGCTTGTAAAAATCCTTCTTATGTTCTTTTAGTTTGAAATGACTCAAATTGCTGAAGAACATCTGAACTGCTGACTTTAGCTAACACACCTGGTGCTGAGCATCAGTTTCCTCTCTGTAGAAGGACGGCAGCAACAAGCACCTGCTGGCTCATGTCCGCCCCCTACAGGTGAGGCAGAGTACAGACCGTTTTTAAGTCTTGTTCTTTTTGTTTTTGTTGACATATTGAAAAGCTAAATGACTCTCTGCTTTCACATGAGATTTAAGAAAACTTCACCTCAGTTAAAGGTTTTAATGCTGGTCAGAAGAAAGTTTAAGATCCAAAAGTCCTTCCATTATCCAGTTTCCTGTCAGATTTTCATCAGAGAAAAGGAGGCTGCAGAGTCTGAGAAGATCCAGGAACGAGTTGTGTGTTTTTATGTGGAGAAGTCCCAGGTTAATTTCATGAAGGTCTTCAACCTTTTTCTCATTTCTCAACTCAACAAGCAGCTATCACAGAACTTTCTTTTTTTCTGACTTTCCAGCTTCTCTTCTGCGTCAGGGGAGAGATGAACTTTACCGTGTGTCCTTTCACATCCTCATCTTGTCAGGACGAAGAGAGAAAACTTTGATGGAAAAGGTCTCTCTCTCTGCCGGCCTTCTGAGAAATGAGGCCTTCACCCCGTTTATTGCTGAGCTGCAGCGTTTTCGAGCGCCGCATCCCGTCAGGAAAAGTGTCAGACCAGTTTCTGACGGGAATTTGCATCCCTCAATGATGGGTGACAGCACTGAAAGGCCAGGAGAAAACCGGCGCATCGATCGCTTGGTGGAAACTATTCAAAGAAACAGATGAGCTGAAGGAGCAGAGGGCTCCTCGTAACACCGCTCCGTCCCTGCAAATCGCCACTCGCTTTAAAGAACAGAACTTCATTAAATTGTGCCACTGGGTGTTTGGATCAGGACGTTCAGGGGGGAAGCTGAAGGATCAGAGCTGTACCACAGCAGAGCTATTAACTGGGCTCCAACACCAGCAGCGTTCTCCTGCATACAAAAGCAGCAGGTGTCACGGTGCGTTGCCACGACGACCACTTGACGGCCACAGCTGGGTAACGGAGCACACTCAGATGAATACATGAAATCAGAAACACACACGAGGTGACAGAAGATCCTGTAAACAGCAGAGAAGTTGGAGGAGTTTTAACTCAGATTAACACGTTGTTTCTTTTTATTTTATTTTCATTGAACCGGAGAGTCCAGAAGAGTCTCCGAACCTGAACCGAACTGGATCACTTACACATGGGGGTTGGATTAGTTTAGTCAGGTACATTGAAGAAACTCTGGATTCAGTCAAGGTCTCATGTTTAACATTATTATTGATAAAAAATACAAAAATCTAAATAAATACTCTGAACAATAAACAGTTCAAATAAAATCCATTATAACAGCTGCACAAAATGTACATTTAAACAATCTTTTTTGTTACTCAATCAGCTGATCAATGGCTCAGATGACAAATAACAGTAACTTCTGTTTTTATTAGTTTTTGATGATGATTATCTTCAAACAGAGTCCAGAGACAGGAGAAGAAGAAGCACCGCATTGTTTCTGTCATGAACACAAAGAAGAAAACATGTGACCAATAAGTATTAATCCATTCAGACGTGTCCATAAATATGTGCTGTCAGAGATAATAACAAAGAATAAAACCACTAAAGATATAATATCTTTAGAAATAATAAATACAATAAACATATACATTTATATTGAGAAAATACAGAAATATAAAGGGAAAAACTACCATAAAAACAAAAGTAATTTCAACAGAATAGGAATATTGAAGTAATGCACATACAATAAATAATTATATTTATTTAGATTTAACAATTATAAACAAAATCATTGTTTTATATAATGTCACTCTTCTTCATCCCTCTGGTTTTTTTCTGCCTTTTTCTTTTACAGATATATTTTTATGACACTCTTGTGGTTCCATAGATAAAGTTAAACTCACTGCAGTTAAATGTTACACAGGATGTTTTTTATAGTGAATCTTCTCAGTCAGTCAGTCAGCAGCTGAGCATCGCTGTCACACTTCATCAAAGCTCCATCACCAATGATAATGTGACCCGGCCGACTCAGCACCGCCGCTCCCTGCTGCCCAGAATATTGGCAAGTGTCAGATAGCCAATAGATTTATGTATGTAAATCAGCCCGATCGATACTGTCTGCCACGGCCCGAGATCTACAACCACGACACATCGCCTGGAATATTTCCTGTCAAATAAAATCCAGGAGCGGAGCAGAGGGAGGCCGGAAAAAAGGAAAAACTTTATATGAAAGGAAAAATGATCCGAGGAAGAAGAAAGAAAAAGTGGAGATTTGATGAAGAAGGTTCACGTCAAAGAGACGGCAGACGGCCAATCACCAGAGAGAATAAATCAGAGCTGGGCTGTCATTGGACAGGAAGCGCACTGTTACAGGGATTACGTCTAATTCACCAGGATTAAATCTTTTAATCTGGTTTCTTTTGTTACAGGAACATGAACACAGTGAGAAACTTGAAGTGTTCCTTCAAACTGGACGTCTGTCCTGCAGCTGCAAACGACGCAGAAAAATCTGATTCAAAACTGATAGAATCAATTAAATGATATAAATATGCTTTATATCCTCCTCCATCACCTCCTCCATCACCTCCATCACCTCCTCCACCTCCTCATCTCCTCCATCACCTCCATCACCTCCTCCACCTCCACCACCTCCTCCACCTCCATCACCTCCTCTACCTCCATCACCTCCTCTACCTCCATCACCTCCTCCACCTCCACCACCTCCATCACCTCCTCCACCTCATCACCTCCTCTACCTCCATCACCTCCATCACCTCCTCCATCACCTCCCCCATCACCTCCATCACCTCCTCCCCCTCCATCACCTCCTCCACCTCCATCTACCTCCATCACCTCCATCACCTCCTCCATCACCTCCTCCAGCTCCACCACCTCCTCCACCTCCATCACCTCCTCTACCTCCATCACCTCCATCACCTCCTCCACCTCCATCACCTCCTCCATCACCTCCTCCACCTCCATCACCTCCTCCACCTCCATCACCTCCTCCATCACCTCCATCACCTCCTCCATCACCTCCCCCATCACCTCCATCACCTCCTCCACCTCCATCACCTCCTCCACCTCCATCACCTCCTCCATCACCTCCATCACCTCCTCCACCTCCATCACCTCCATCACCTCCATCACCTCCATCACCTCCTCCATCACCTCCTCCATCACCTCCATCACCTCCTCCATCACCTCCTCCACCTCCATCACCTCCTCCACCTCCCTCACCTCCATCACCTCCTCCATCACCTCCTCCATCACCTCCATCACCTCCTCCACCTCCTCCATCACCTCCATCACCTCCTCCATCACCTCCTCCATCACCTCCATCACCTCCTCCACCTCCATCACCTCCTCCACCTCCATCACCTCCTCCATCACCTCCTCCATCACCTCCTCCACCTCCATCACCTCCTCTACCTCCATCACCTCCTCCATCACCTCCTCCACCTCCACCACCTCCTCCACCTCCATCACCTCCTCTACCTCCATCACCTCCATCACCTCCACCACCTCCATCCCTCCTCCACCTCCATCACCTCCCCCAGCTCCATCACCTCCTCCACCTCCATCACCTCCTCTACCTCCACCACCTCCTCCACCTCCACCACCTCCACCACCTCCTCCACCTCCATCACCTCCTCCACCTCCATCACCTCCTCCACCTCCATCACCTCCATCACCTCCTCCACCTCCCTCACCTCCTCCATCACCTCCTCCACCTCCATCACCTCCTCCATCACCTCCTCCATCACCTCCATCACCTCCTCCATCACCTCCTCCATCACCTCCATCACCTCCTCCACCTCCATCACCTCCATCACCTGCTCCATCACCTCCTCCACCTCCATCACCTCCTCCACCTCCATCACCTCCTCCACCTCCATCACCTCCATCACCTCCTCCACCTCCATCACCTCCTCCACCTCCATCACCTCCATCACCTCCTCCACCTCCTCCACCTCCCCCACCTCCACCACCTCCACCCCCTCCTCCACCACCTCCATCACCTCCATCACCTCCTCCACCTCCATCACCTCCTCTACCTCCATCACCTCCATCACCTCCTCTACCTCCATCACCTCCTCCATCACCTCCTCCAGCTCCACCACCTCCTCCACCTCCATCACCTCCTCCACCTCCATCACCTCCTCCACCTCCATCACCTCCATCACCTCCTCTACCTCCATCACCTCCTCTACCTCCATCACCTCCATCACCTCCTCCATCACCTCCATCACCTCCTCCAGCTCCACCACCTCCTCCACCTCCATCACTTCCATCACCTCTTCCACCACCTCCTCCACCTCCACCACCTCCATCACCTCCTCCACCACCTCCTCCACCTCCATCACCTCCTCCACCTCCATCACCTCCATCACCTCCTCTACCTCCATCACCTCCATCACCTCCATCACCTCCATCACCTCCTCCATCACCTCCTCCACCTCCATCACCTCCATCACCTCCTCCATCACCTCCATCACCTCCTCCACCTCCACCACCTCCTCCACCTCCACCACCTCCACCACCTCCATCACCTCCTCCATCACTTCCATCACCTCCTCCATCACCTCCTCCACCTCCATCACCTCCTCTACCTCCATCACCTCCATCACCTCCTCCATCACCTCCTCCAGCTCCACCACCTCCTCTACCTCCATCACCTCCTCCCTCACCTCCTCCATCACCTCCTCCAGCTCCACCACCTCCTCCACCTCCACCACCCCATCACCTCCTCCATCACCTCCTCCACCTCCATCACCTCCTCACCTCCTCCACCTCCATCACCTCCTCTACCTCCATCACCTCCATCACCTCCTCCATCACCTCCTCCATCACCTCCATCACCTCCTCCACCTCCATCACCTCCTCCACCTCCATCACCACCTCCATCACCTCCTCCATCACCTCCATCACCTCCTCCATCACCTCCTCCACCACCTCCATCACCTCCTCCACCTCCACCACCCCCTCCACCTCCACCACCTCCTCCTCCAGCTCCACCACCTCCTCCACCTCCATCACCTCCTCCACCTCCATCACCTCCACCACCACCTCCTCCACCTCCATCACCTCCTCTACCTCCATCACCTCCATCACCTCCTCCATCACCTCCTCCAGCTCCACCACCTCCTCCACCTCCATCACCTCCATCACCTCCATCACCTCCTCCATCACCTCCTCCATCACCTCCTCCATCACTTCCATCACCTCCTCCATCACCTCCTCCATCCCTCCATCACCTCCTCCAGCTCCACCACCTCCTCCACCTCCATCACTTCCATCACCTCCTCCATCACCTCCATCACCTCCTCCATCACCTCCTCCATCACCTCCTCCAGCTCCACCACCTCCTCCACCTCCATCACCCTCCATCACCTCCTCCAGCTCCACCACCTCCTCCACCTCCATCACCTCCTCTACCTCCATCACCTCCTCACCTCCATCACCTCCATCACCTCCTCCACCACCTCCTCCATCACCTCCTCCATCACCTCCATCACCTCCTCCATCACCTCCTCCATCACCTCCTCCAGCTCCACCCCCTCCTCCACCTCCACCACCTCCATCACCTCCTCCACCTCCATCACCTCCTCCACCTCCATCACCTCCATCACCTCCTCCATCACCTCCTCCATCACCTCCTCCATCACCTCCATCACCTCCTCCACCTCCATCACCTCCATCACCTCCTCCATCACCTCCTCAGCTCCACCACCTCCTCCACCTCCTCCACCTCCATCACCTCCTCCTCCTCCATCACCTCCTCCATCACCTCCATCACCTCCTCCACCTCCATCACCTCCTCCACCTCCACCACCACCTCCATCACCTCCTCCATCACCTCCATCACCTCCTCCATCACCTCCTCCATCACTTCCATCACCTCCTCCATCACCTCCTCCATCACCTCCACCACCTCCTCCACCTCCATCACCTCCTCCACCTCCATCACCTCCTCCATCACCTCCTCCACCTCCATCACCTCCTCCACCTCCATCACCACCTCCATCACCTCCATCACCTCCTCCATCACCTCCTCCATCACCTCCATCACCTCCTCCATCACCTCCTCCACCTCCTCCACCTCCTCCACCACCATCACCTCCTCCATCACCTCCATCACCTCCTCCACCACCTCCATCACCTCCACCACCTCCATCCCCTCCTCCCCCTCCTCCACCTCCATCACCTCCTCCACCTCCATCACCTCCTCCATCACCTCCTCCACCTCCATCACCTCCTCCATCACCTCCTCCAGCTCCACCACCTCCTCCACCTCCATCACCTCCTCTACCTCCATCACCTCCATCACCTCCATCACCTCCATCACCTCCTCTACCTCCATCACCTCCATCACCTCCTCTACCTCCATCACCTCCATCACCTCCATCACCTCCATCACCTCCTCCATCACCTCCTCACCTCCATCACCTCCTCCACCTCCATCACCTCCTCCACCTCCATCACCTCCATCACCTCCTCCATCACCTCCTCCACCTCCATCACCTCCTCCACCTCCATCACCTCCTCCATCACCTCCTCCATCACCTCCATCACCTCCTCCATCACCTCCTCCATCACCTCCTCCAGCTCCACCACCTCCTCCACCTCCACCACCTCCATCACCTCCTCCACCTCCATCACCTCCTCCACCTCCATCACCTCCATCACCTCCTCCACCTCCATCACCTCCTCCATCACCTCCTCCACCTCCATCACCTCCTCTATCACCTCCTCCAGCTCCACCACCTCCTCCACCTCCATCACCTCCTCTACCTCCATCACCTCCATCACCTCCATCACCTCCATCACCTCCTCCATCACCTCCTCCACCTCCATCACCTCCTCCACCTCCATCACCTCCTCCACCTCCATCACCTCCATCACCTCCACCACCTCCTCC
>SSNP01000030.1:43715-57845 GCA_006937955.1 Pachypanchax playfairii | reverse complement strand
ATCACCTCCTCCATCACCTCCATCACCTCCTCCACCTCCATCACCTCCTCCATCACCTCCTCCACCTCCATCACCTCCTCCACCTCCATCACCTCCTCCATCACCTCCTCCATCACCTCCATCACCTCCTCCATCACCTCCTCCATCACCTCCATCACCTCCTCCACCTCCATCACCTCCTCCACCTCCATCACCTCCTCCATCACCTCCTCCACCTCCATCACCTCCATCACCTCCTCCACCTCCATCACCTCCTCCATCACCTCCTCCACCTCCATCACCTCCTCCACCTCCACCACCTCCATCACCTCCTCCATCACCTCCTCCACCTCCATCACCTCCTCCACCTCCATCACCTCCATCACCTTCTCCACCCCATAACTTTCCCTATTGCCTCCTCCACCTCCATCATCTCACCTAACCTTAACCCTCTTCGACCACCTCTATCACCTCCTCCATCAACTCCATCACTCACCTTCTCCATCTCTACACTACATCGTCCATTGCCTCCTCCAACTTCTCTTCCACCACCTCTCCTTCTCCCTCCCCACCTCCTCATCAACGCCTCCCATTCCTGTAAAATCCTAGACTAAGCACAAGGAGAGGGGACAGTTGGGGGAGGAGGGGAGGAGGGGGGAGTGTGTCGGTCGCCTGTCGGCGGGGCAACAGCCGCCGTGTCACCGCCTCCCCCGTGGGATCCGCCCGTCAAACGGAAAGGTTTTGCCACATCTGCATAATCATTATCACAGAGACAGAAAGTCGTTCTGGGAAACAATCAATGTTGTTTTAAAGAGCCTTAAAAAAACAGAAAGAGTGAAAAAAAAGGCTGGAAGTGTCTTAAAGAAGATTTAGTGTCTCATCGGGATGAACAGCAGCGCTGGCAGTTTTACCAGAGACACGGTGAAAGTCTCCGAGGCTTTTAAAGACAAACACTTTGGTTTTCAGTGAACACAGTGAATCAGCTGTAAACAGCTGATCATCATGAAGAGTGAGACCCGCTTTCAGCAGATGTTTGGAAGATCTCTGTGAAGGAACTCCTGACACCGACCGGCTGCAAGCTGAAGGTTCAAAACAGAAGTTTTAAAAGAAGAAGTAGATCATGATCCTGTTGATCCAGCAGGAGTCCTGCTGGACGGTCTCTGTGTTCTGGTTTATGCTGCTGTGTCTCTGGACGTCATGCTAGCAAGGAACCAGAACTGGACTCCATCACTGACCCAGAAATGTTTTTACAACATGCTGAATGAGCTCATGAACGCTGATAACATCCAACCAAATTTATAAAAACTTCCATAAACATTCAGCTGTGGTGTTAAATGAACTTTAATCTGAAGTTCTGCTGTTTAAACATGCAACACAGACCTTCTCAGAAACTTCTAAATCTTTGTGTTTGTGTATCATTTAATAACATTGTTTAACTTAAAATTTTTTTATGTGAATAGTTAAATAAATAATGTTTAATTCAACTACATGTCTTTTTGTTTTACTTTTTCACTTGAAGATGTCAAAACGACAGAAATTCACCAGTAAATTCAGTTCTGCTTTAAAATGACTTCCTGTTTATTTGTTTTATTGTGAAGGTGAAGCCTTCAGACAAACAGTTGAGATCTGCTTCGGCTATTCAGAGTCAATATTAAAACATTTACAGATTTTTGTTGTGAGAGGAAAGAAAGAGAAAACAGACAAAATGGGATAATAAGAGAAGAACTGAAGTAAGAAGAACAGAGGAAAAGTGATGAAGAAGCAAAGGAAAGGAGGTGAGGAGCGAGTCCTCCTCCATCAGCTGATAAGAGGCAGAAACAGATGAATCTTATTGGCCGGCGAGCCTCATCCAGCCTCTTATCTCCTCGCCTTCATGAACTCACAACACATTTCATAGAAATTTGCGAAATCAGGAAAGCTGCGTATCGTGTCATCAATCACCAGACGACGCCGGCCCATACATCCTCCCAGCTTCACAATAAAAGCCACAATTGACACTTTTTTTTAAAGAAAAGTTTCTCAACAATTATAAGCTGCAGCAGCTTCAAGGTCACACAAACCTGGAGAAATTCCAGACTCGCAGGTCCCAAACCACCAAATTTACCCAGAAATCACCAGCAGGTTGATCAGTGTTTGTTTAAACACACTAAACAAACCTTTTGTTTGGATGTTTGTCCTCGTGGTGGTTTATAGGAACAGATTCTTATGAACTAAGTGAATGTTTTTAAAGCTCAGTTTATCTTTGTGTGAGTGAAAAACTGAGATTTAGGAGAAATACTGAGATCACAGCTGACTTAACACATATTCATTACTGTACTGTGACAGCAGCAGCTGTTTCTGTACTAAGCTTTGTTTGTGTTGTGGAAGGGTTATTTATGGTAAACAAGTCTCATAAAAACATTAAATACAGCTGTTATCAAAGACGCAGCAGCTGCTTGTGGAATCTTCTTCCTTTGATTTTCATGTGTCATTACCATTAACGTTACTGCCCCCTGGTGGCCTGGCAGGGTGTCATCTGGATGAAAAGATGAATTTATATTCACTTGTATCAGCTGTTGAAACTTTGACTGTGAGCAACCGGCAGATTGATATCTGGGAATTTTGGATCAGGATTTTTCTGTCCCTGATACCAACGAGTCAGTTATTATGAAAAATCTTCCAAGGCAGCGTAACAATCCTTAGCTGTGTTAGCTTTAACTGTTAGCTGGATGAACTTGGTGAACTCAGATGAGATTTTAAACTTTAAAAGTCTAATTAAGTTCACAGTATTGAGTTTCTGTCCCACTGGAAATACTGGATTTGCAAATGTTACAAAAATGTTTAAAAAGCGTTTATCGCAGAAACATTGGCAGGTTACAGCAGTAAAACCAAAGACAGGTCAAGAGCAGAGGTCAGGAGCTGAATGAGGTCATGGATGGATCAGAACTTCAGATCACACCTTGTATTAATTTATAAAATGAGTCAATTTTAAATTAATCTGTTAAAATGATTTCCTCTGATAAAAGATCTGACACGTTTTATTCAGAGAATTATTTTGTGTCAGATTTATTGTTTATCCTCTACAGAATTTCAATGTTTGGCCCAGTTTCCTCCACATCCGGTACGCTGTGAGCATTCTGTGTGTAACCTGTAAAGTTTTAATTTAAGTCCTTCTCAGTCTTTCAGATGTGTGCACGAGGCAGCACTGTGCATGACAAACTGGTCCAATTTCAGGCGTGTCGTGTTGCCCTGCTGATATTTGTCTTGATGGTGTTGGAGCTGTTTTGTCCCTTTCCCCCTTTTTTTAAAGTTTCCCTCAGATTTGAATCGGCAGGAGGGCCGCGGTCCGCTCCTCCTCTGACAGCACAGAAATAATTACAGTACAATCCTGCTTGTTGTTATATTAGACCTCTTATCAGGCGGCTGAGGGGGTAGTTGATCAACTAAGGTCACTGTATCCTGACCACAGCACAACAGCTACACCGCTATTTGGAGATATGATAAATAAAAGCTGGGGGTTACGCTGCAACAACAGTCTTATCAGCTTGGGAGTGTTTTTGTTCCACTCTCCCTGCATCTCCTCGCTGCTCATGTCTCTAGAGAAAGAAGAACCTTAAAAATGGAAAGAATATAAAACTGATGAGCTCCAATAATAAATTGTTCTGCATGAATGTAAAGCTTAAAGCAGAGGTGGTTGCTTTTAGCTTACATGCAAGGCGATTTATTTACTCAGCCAGATAAGGTGTGAGGTTGTTGTAAATGCAGCCACATTATTCTAACAACGGGGTCGCAGACAGCAGCGCTGGTGAGAGCAGAGATAATAGATGCACCTACATTATCCTGAAGTGGCGGGGAAATTGAGGGGTTAGGAGGGTGAGCAGAAAAGATGTGCCTACATTATTATAAAGCCAGATTGATAGTGACGGAGGTCGAGGCGGAGGTGTAAAAATAAATACATCTACATTATTCTGGAGTCATGTGAGAGCGAGAGGTTAGACGCAGAGAGAAAAACAGATGCTGAGGCATTATTCTTTAGTCAAAGTGAACATTTTAGGGGTGGAGGTGAAGCTGGAAAACTGTATGCACCATTATTCTTCAGGTAAATGATGGAGGGTGGTTATAAATGCAGGTTTACCCACTTTGTTCCAACCTGAACGAGGCACCGTTCACATACACTCACATACTTATTGAAAACACCAGGAAGGAAACGATCCCATGTTTACTCACAGACACGGAACGGTTCAGAGTTTAAACAAACCAAAACAAAAAACTCAACTTAGAGTCCAAAAAGGGATACAAACATTATTATTATTAACAATAATAATAATAATAAAGTATCTGTCTTTAAACTATATCCATTTGAAAAAAACCCACTAACTTTAACGCTAACTAGCCTAGCTTTCTGAGAGTAAAAACATCTGAGACATCTTGGTGCCGTTACATTATTCACATTTTAAACCAGTAAAATCATGTTTTCCTGTTAAACTGAACATGCATGTAACATGTTTTGCTTGTAGCTGTTGCTTGTTTTGAATCAGTGCCTCAGGAGTTTGTGACAGCCGTCAGCTCCGGTGACGAGTCTGTAGGTTTAAAGAGTCCCTTCCATTAAAAACAGTGTTTCTGAGGTTTCTGTTGAATATTTTAGCTCCACAGGTGTTCTTACCTTCATAGTGGGTGAAAACAGGTCAACAACTTCTCTTTCAGTTTTACTCTCTCAAACTACGCAGGTGGTGATAAAACCAGAGTTCTCCAGAGTTCTAACGACCTGTATCTGTTTCATCACAACTCCTTTGTTCGTTAGTATTCATCAGCTCCTGCAGTTGAAACCACACCTAGCATGCTGCTGGCTAAAAGCTGTTAGCATAAGACGTAACAAACAAGAAGACACAACATCTGATGTTGCCATGCGCAACAAGGCAGAAAACAGTATACCTTGCTCTGAGTTTGTTTGTTAGCCAGTTCGAGTCCAGCAAATTCAAATCATGAATATGAACGAACTGCTGACGAAGCTGCCTGACGGAAGGAGCCGGAACCACCCAAATTTTAATACAGACAGATTGAAAGGTCTGTTAATCAGTGTTTCCTGGCGTTTTTAGATATAAAATGTTTCATATTACAGGTAAATACTTAAGAAATAACCACAAAGTCCTGAAATGTGTATGAAATGAGCTCTTTAAAGATATTTACATTTACTCTGACACACTCATGTACTAGGAGTGAATATTCTTCTGAAGAGTCTTAATAAACTCAGATATGAATAGTTCACCTTCTGTGGAAACCTACAGCAGGAATATGACAGCTAGTCGATGATGCATCAGCCACAATGCAAAGTACCGGAGCCTCCGGTACTGACAGCTCTCTGGCTCCATGTCCAGCACAGTATATGCAGAGCTGATGAGAAACCTGCTGACAGTCTGTATAACGCTTTCACACTGACGTTTCACTGTCGCAGAACAGAAAAATAAATGAAGGTGACACAGTGACAGCAGGCAGGTGCGCTGCTGCAATAAAAACATTCAATCTTTTCCGTTTACACCGATTTTATTTCAATTTGATACTACCAGTATTTACTTTTCTCAAAATTGAAAATATATAAACTATATTTATCTTGTACATATTTTAGGAAAATAATTTTATCTTTGGTTAAAACAAGTTTCAAAGTAAGTCTTGATTGTAGAATAGTGACAACATGCATTGTTTATAGATAAATCTGGCTTTTACTTTGAAGTCCTGTCCAAGTTTAAAGTCTCAGAGATATAAAAGGTTTGTTAACACATGATAATTTATCGTTTTTGTCTTATTCACATTTAAATATTTATCCCCAGACATTCTTCTTTCAAACATACAAAAATTTTCAAGTCAAGATTTCTTTGACCTTCATGTTTGTCTCAGTAAATAATCTACAAACATTTGATTTTTACAAATTACAGAGTTTTTTAATGCTGCTTAGGACAATTAAAATATTATTTACTTCCTATTTGACCTAACATTTAGTTAAATCATGATCAGGTAACTTTATTCTGGTGTTCTTTCACTTCATTTAGGCAAAAAACACTTTTCTTCAGTGTCACAGTACTGGGATGGAAATGATCCAGTTCTTATATCATGTGATCAAAACCAGTCAAACAGGAGGGGATACATTCTTTATTAAAGTACTTCTTTTTCATCATCATCATAATCATCTCTGCTGTGCTGCAGAAAAATCACATCAAAACCAAAAAGGTTTCCCAAAATATCTCAAATCCAACATGTCTTCATATTTAAAAGTATAAAACTAATCAACTAAAACCTGTCAACATCAATCACACATCAATCATTGGCAAAACACTGAACACGGGATTAAAATGCCAGAATTCAAAGACTGTTTAAAATTTGAGGAGTGAAACTGAAACAAAGTCTGAATAAAAACATTAAAATCAAAAATACTTACAGTTTAATGGAAATAGATTCAAAATGAAATGTTTTTAATTCAAAATAAAATACAAATCAGGAAGAAGTTCTGTAGCATGTTGAACAGTAAAAATCACACATCTGATGCTGATTTAAGGACGTACACATTGTCACCTGACTAACTCACACCTTCATCACACCTGAAGACAAAACTTATCTCACTCTCCTTCATCTGCAGAAAAACTCACAGTATCACAAGTTGGAAACTAAACAGAAAAAACCCAAAGCTGATGGGGTTTCCTTCAAACACCGGGATGAAACATGGAAGTTACCTGTAGATCGCTGGGAAGAAAAGCAGCCAGGTTCAGATTTCACAAATAAAACTCTTAAAGCTCTTAAATTAATCTTTTCTTTTGATACAGTTTTGATCTATAAGGCCAATAAAAGCAGAACCAGGAGAGATAAAAACAAGCTGACAGACAGCAAGTACTAACTGACCATGAACCAGCTGTTCAATCAGAACAAACAGAACCAGAACATCAGATCCTCACACTAAAACGTTGCCTTCACTTTCGATCATGCAGCAACAAAAACAAGCTCTTGTTGTGAAACGCTATACAGGAAGTGAGGGTACAGGTGACAGGAAGTACAAGTTTTCATCATAATAGTTGTACTTCATCGCAGATTCCAGATCAATTTGACAGAGTAAAAAAAAAAACCTTGGACATCTGAAGGCTTTGTGAGGGAAAAAATGTAGTGTTAAAAATATCAAAATAAAAGCGGATAAAAATCAAAAACTGTTAAAGTCCTTCTGTGTGGCGTTCAAGGACCTGCAATGACTCAGTGTACCTGTTTCAGACTTCAACAAAAAAACAAACAATCATCCAATCACAGGCCAGAAGGATTCTGTTGCTGGGCGGAAAAGAGGATTAAGGTTTACAGTGTGCAGAACCGAAGCTCATGGGTAATGTAATCTTTAGGAACATGTATGGAAGCTCATTCCTGCCAGAAAAAACGGAAAAAAACAAAAAGTAAAGTTTGGGATTTTAAAATGACTTAAGATTTTTTACTGTTAAGATGTTTTAAAGTTCAAGTACGTAAAAAACATTAAGTACAATCGACTGAAACAAAAGCAGGAAAAACTGTTAACTTATTTAAACAAACACAAAATTCTTTTATTATAATTGAGCGGGCTTGAATCGGTAAACGTTGGCTTTAGGATTGAGTGAAAAGGGGCGGAGCTTGTCAACTTTAAACTGCTAAACTGTAAACAGCAGTTCAAAAACAGATTTACAGGAACTAGATTCCTGTTTTAAAAAGGCGGGATGATAACTGTGAATAGTCTGATACTAAACACCTGTTTTTATTTTTTGAGTTTATATTTTTATGCAATAAAAACAAAGAGAGAAAAAAAGAACTTAATGCAACAGTTCAGTTCTAATTTAATAATTTTCCTTCTTTAATGTTCCAACTTTTCATCTGTTTTTTGGCTTTTTGGCAGGAATTTGTCTCGATCATCCAGATTCATACTGATTTACTGAGAACAGGAGCTTCTGTTGGGGCTTGTGTTTGAAATGATACGTTCAGCTCACTCGTTCCCTCGTGTTCGGAGGTTAAAGCTGCCAGCAGAAACTGTTTCATGTCAATAGGGAAATAAATTCTGGTTTTAGGTATATTTTAAACATTTTGCTACATTTTTCTCCCTGAATCTTCATTTTGGACGTGAACGCAGCGCTGAGTAAAAAAACAAACTACAGATGGTTCTAACTGCAGAAAAGACACTTTGAGATGATTTATTTTCTGTCTCACTCCTTTTGTTCTGCTGATCTTAACCAGGAGGGAGAGGTGCATCATGGGTAGTGTAGTTTGTTGAGTCAGTCTGTTTATGAGATGGCTTTGGCTTCGGGTAAGAAAGCTTCCCAGTATTTAATCAGCTGCAGGAGGAAAAACAAAAACAACATCATGGAGTTTTGTGACTAAAATGAATCATAAAATTTATTCTGGCGTAACTACTACTACTACTACTACTACTACTACTACTACTACTACTACTACTGTCATTTAGCAGACGCTTTTATCCAAAGCGACTTACATTGAGAGAACATACAAGCAAGAATTCAAAGAGAAGGAAAAAATATAAGGAGGCGGACTGTTTGGAGTCCAGTTTAATTCCGACGCTGATACATCAAGTGTATCAATTTTTTTTTTTTTTTTTTTTTTTTAAAAAAACATTTGTTTTAATTAAAGTGATTTGATTGAAGAATAAAAACTAAACCATTGTTGTTTAACAGAAAACAGAATCAAACATCTGTGTTTTTTTAAAACACTGATGTGTTTCAGTTTTTACCTGCTGCTGTGTTTGAACCAGCGACTCCAGATATTTGATGATGATCGTTTTAAAGTCCTTTACTCTGTCTTTCTGTTGGAAAAACAAAATGTTCGATCAAACACGGGAAATATTCGTTTTTCTTCCACTTTATTTTATCTTCTTACCTCGAACCTGCCGACTTCTTTTCTGATGGTTTTGGAAATTTGTTCAAAGTCTCTTTCACCCTGCTGGACTTTTCCCTCCAACTACAACACATAAAAATCAAAATGTCTTTTAATTATTATTTAACGTGCACGATGGCGTCTCTACAGTCCAGCTGTGAGCCGTAATCTGAACGACTGTACAGATTATACAAGCTGGTTTATCTGGTTGCTGCACGAACTCTAAAGCCGAGACATTTTATCAATAATCCAAAAATATTCACCGATAATAAACAGAAAACCAACTGGAAGCTGTTTTTACAACAAAGATGTTCGTGTTTCTGTGGTAAAATAAACTTGACTGTGGAACAGAGATTCACTGAACTGACACGCAAATGATTCATAAGGTTCATAAATCCAAAATATCTTTTAGTTTCCAAACACTTGTTTGTATTGACTCTATGAAAATAATCAAATTCTGTCTATTTGATTTTAACACTAAACATGAAGATAAATGATCTATTTACATGATAAACAATGTTGATTACTGATTGTTTTGCTTTCAGCTCATCACGTCCTCAGAAAGATGTTTGATTGGTGTTTAAATGTTTCTACTGTACTGTATATTAAACCTGCAGAAGGAGAACAGACACACGACACTACCGGATTCAAACCGTCACATGAAGAAGTGGGTTTTATTTTGAAAAGTCTCCATGAAATCATCTTTAATCAAACTACAGAAAGTTGTGTAACTCTGGGTGGAGCCTAATCTTATGGGCGGGGCCCAATCAGGCCACAGGCTTTTATTTCCTTCACAAGCTTTTTCAGAAAATTAAAAGTATTTTTATCAGTAAAAACAGGATAAAGTCCTTTTCATGGAGAATTTTTTTGTTTCCACAAACTAAATCATGTGACAGGAAATGCTTCGAAAACATCAAACAGAAAACAAACTAAGAGGAAAGTGATGTTCTGAAGGTGAGAACTAAATGGTATGATGAGGCAAAGAAAAGGTGTGAAGCAGGCAGTCAGGCAGGTGGACAGACGGAACACGGACAGACGCACGGACGGGGAAAGTCCTACCTCCTCAATCTCCTGGTTGGGGACGGCATGGCAAGGAAAATGCAACAAAATGTAAGAGGCTGGAAAAAAAACCTTCGAGCTTCCAAAATCAAAGAGGAAGATCCAGAAACATGAGCAAAGAGCGAGGAGAAAAAAAAACAGAACGGAAAGAAAATCCTCCCTCAGACACTAAAGGTGAGATTAAACAGGAAGTTGATGAATCTGTTAGAACGCCACAAAATACAAGTTCTGTCTCTTTTCACTGAGTTTCTGCAGCAGAACATCAGATTTAAACTCAAACAGGGACAATCTGACGTTTCTGTGATAAAACAGAAGTACCCGTGTTTACATGTGTGTTAACATGGAGTCAACACGCGCCCGGTGATACAGTCAGCTGGATGCCCACAGGGGGCGCTGTGGGTTTATAATCTGAGTTTAATCTGATTACAAGCAGAGCAGCATATCAACATTATTCCCAATAAGAATTAAATAATAATTCATGTTCTGGATCCTGTCAAAATAAGAGTTCTAGAAAAGAATGACAGAAAATGATTTCAGTCACATAACATTACACTTTAATTGTGTTTTAAAAGTCTCAGACTTTCAAATAATAAAAGTAAATCTGTATGTTTATTTCATTTTTAAAAATTTCTTTTTGTTTTATTTTCAGCTACTTTGCACCATTTTGAGCCATATAGTTTAAATAAATATTAAACTAAAATAAACAAACAAAAACACAGAAAGGTTTACAGTAGATTTCAATGAAACAGGTTTTTAATTCGGGTTAAAACAGATTAAAAATGACTGTTTTTTTCCAACAAGATTAGAAGATGAATGTTTTCAGGTTGTACCTGCTATCAGAAGTTTATTGTGAAATACTTTTAAACTTCTCCTTTTTCAGATTCTGGTCTGCAGACTGATCTACAGTCGGATGAAGAGGTTGTATTTCTGCAGAAACAAGTAAAACTCTTATTTTGAAGTGTGAAAAAGCTGATGTGTGTTTTCTGTCGGCTGAATGAACCAAAACAAGCGTCCTGACAGGCTTCAAAACTCTCGCCGGCTCTAAATAAATGTTGGTTGTAACTCTACTGCGATCTGTCCTCGTCTGCAGCTTCTGACAGCCCCCCCCGGATCTTCTCTCAGACCCGGATCCTGACAGCAGCTCGGCTCTGAAGCTGAGACCCCCGACCGCGCGGCGTGTGTGTGTGTGCGCATCCTGACAGATGAACTCTTCCACTGCGTTTGCACTTGACTGAGCTGAGGTTTATGTAACAGGCTGAACTGCAGCTGCCGAGTCGTGAAGCACAAAAACCAGTTTTATCACGTGTGAAACGTAACAGGAAGTGATTTCTGCAGTGAATCCAGGCCTCATTAACTCCTGAACCAGAACCAGAACCTGCAGCGTTGTTTTTAAGAAAGATGTTATTAACTAAACTAAGATTTACAAAGTCTAGAGAATTTAATTCATATTTTTTAAGAAGGTTTTCTGGGTTCATCTCATGAATCATGTTGTTCATCACGTGTTTGACTGAATTAATCCTGAATTTTCAGCCTTTTCTCACACTTTAACGTTGCTGATCCGTTTGTTTCGAGCCCCTCGGTCCGACCTGCCGGTACGGCCCGGTGCTCAGCGTGTGTAACGGTTCCGTGTATGAAATTAATCTCCGCGACCCGTTTGGTTCTGCTTTCACCCGTCTCACCTCTTTGATCTCGTCTTTGGCCTGCTGGAGTTTGTCGGGTTTGTTGGTGAACTGCAGTTTGGCTTCAGCTTCTCGTTTCTTCTGCAGCAGAATCTGACTGTCCTGCCACTTCTGCCACGTCTTCATCCGGTGATCAAACACGCCCTGAACACACGCACGCACACACACACACACCCACACACACACACACACACACACACACACACAGAATGTTCACCTCCAGGTCTGAACCAGGACCTTCTGGCCTGCGGTGCTGCAGCGTTCGTACCTTGACGGCGGTGATCAGACGGACGTAGTCTCCCAGCAGCTCAGAGAAGAGGTAGAAGTCTGCGTTGGCCTGGTCCTGATGCAGCTGGTCGATCTTCTCCTCCACCTCGGCCAGCTGAGACAGAGCTCGAGACAGAGCCGTGTGGTCCTCGCTGTTTCCCAACATGGCTGCCGACTTGGCGAACTGAGCCGTGTTCACTGACAGCTCTGCAGACGAGACGTGGGGCCACGTCGAGACACGGGTCAAAGCAAGAACATACAGTTACTATCTACAGTTCAGATGATGTGATCTGATCAAAAAACAGAAATTAAATTTAATCATGAAAAATTTCAGAGTATTTTAGAGATATTAAAAGTCAAATAAAGGTGGCTTTTATTTTGGTAACAGGAAGCGTACCTTTCCTGTGACAGACCAGAGACTCCACACTGGCGTGAAGTTTCCTCAGCTGGACGTCCAGATTCTCAAAGTGTTGCTGTTTCTCCTCGAACCACTAAAACAGGAAGTCAGACAGATTTTTAATTTGTTACAAGATTTTAAACCAAAATCATTCATTTAGTTCAGTGACGTTTTCATCTTAAATCCACTTAAATCTCTCCTTCAATCCTTCCTATCATCCATCTCCTTCCTTCCTTCCTTCCTTCCTTCCTTCCTTCACTCACAGCGTCCGACTCGTTCATCTTGATGGTCATCTTGTTGACGGCTTCAGCAGCTTTGTTGACCATCCGCAGAATCCCGGCACTGCTCAGAGCCTGAGTGTTGACAGCCCGCGGTAACTGCACAACAAACAAACAAACAAACAAACAAATGCTTTAATCAGTTACTCTGATGTTTGACTTTCAGATTTATACCTGGGTTTATCTGGTCCCTCCTTTCCTTTGTTTGTAAATGTCGTCCTGACTTGTTTTTAGTTTTTGTCCCTCCAGGACTTTTTCCTCCTCCTGTCCTCCGTCCCCCCGTCCCCCACCCCACCGATTGGAGCTGGAACGTGGGCGACATCCCAATCAGAATTAAAGCAGCAGCTTTATGTGCTGAGGAACTTTAGCAGCAAAATCCGACACAGAAACAAATCACATCAGTCTGAAAACAACCGGCCGTCCATCTGAAAACAGACTCATTTTTCTTCATTTTGGAAAAGTTTACTTTTCCCTGGACATGCTGGATTCCCCCCCGTCCCCTCCCCGCCCTCCCTGATCTCATTTAACAGCAGCAGCGGGGACAGCGTCCCTGGAGCCCTCAGGAATGAGGAGAGATGGGGATAAATGACTGGAGGAGGTAACGAGACGGGGGTTAAACTTCAGCTCCGCCCCCTCCATCAGCTGGTTGTGTTTCATTAACTGGACTGGACGGACGGACGCACTCGGTCAAACGTCCAACTGATTCAGCTGTTAAATCTGTGACACGAAGCCATTTATTTTGGGGCAGATGCTTCACATCTCAATCCCGCCTTGAGCTGGGGGGTGGGGGGGGGGGGTGGAAACGCTGCAGCCTTTAAACCTACAGCAGCTTTCACAAACAGCTGGTTTGACCTTGTTCAGATCTTCAGAGTTTTAGTGGAAAAAATCCAATTCATATCAGCAGTTTTAAATTCAGTCAGATTATTAATCCCACTGGACGGATAAGAACGACCTCTGATGGTCGTCTGGATAAAACTCAAAAGTAAAAGTTTGTGTGTAAATGATGAAGTTTGGACAGAATCAGATTTTGTTGATTTTTTGCAGTGAAGCGTTGAAACAGAAGCAGGTTGTGAATAATGATCCTCTGCTGCTGTTACATTAAAACACACAGCAGAACATCTGGAGGTCTGATGTAATGAGCAGCACTTCCTGTTGACGGTATTTACCTCTGAGCTCTCCAGGAACTGCAGCACGTCAGGATCCTTCAGCAGGATGGGATGCTTCACTGTCCTCATCAGATACCTGAAACAGGAATCAGAAGATCTTCAGCTGAGCTCAGATCATAATGAAGTCCAGTTCCAGTCCAATAATTCTGTTTAATAACATCAAACAGCAGCTTCTTCTTTAACTTCCATCTGAAGTCTGAAGTTAATATTCAGCTGTATAAAGTCCAGCTGTGTGGAACCAGCAGAAACATGTACAGGTGAGTCTGCAGCGTTACAGAGATCCTCTGATTGACAGAGGTTCCACTCTGCAGCGAGATTTCACCAGAAATGAAACCTCATGAAAACAAACATGTTTCTATAAAAATCAGAACAAAAACAGATTCATGTCTGTCATCATGACCGACGGGATGAAACTCGGTTCAGACCCAAAAGATCTGGAGTTTTAA